>WEDG01005800.1:0-93530 GCA_017591395.1 Schistocephalus solidus | reverse complement strand
AAATGGAATCCACTAGTCTAGTGGCTTTTGGTGATATTTGTTTAACGTGGGGAGATAAATCAAGAGTATTTGTATAGCTAAGACCTAAGTCTTTTTATTTATGTTGTCTCGGTTATTTCCCTGATTATTGAAAATTAAGGGAGGAAGTTTTTGTGGATCAAAAATCAGGAGATGACATTAGGTTGGAGAGAATGGCATTCGCCATGGAGTACTCCATTCGCTTAGATTTTTAAGATCATTTTCAATCGTTCTATGCATACTTACCACTGTATGCTTGTTATATGCATATGCAAGTTTTAAGTCGTTGATATAGAGGATAAGTCGTGAATGTTTATAAGAAATAGGAGGGGACATAGAATAGTCCCCTGAAGTACTCCACTACTAATAGGATATGGTTCTGAGACCACGTTTCGAATTTGTACTACCTAATATCGGTTTTGAAGGTAAGATTTTAGAAATTAAAGAAGAGGAGACTCAATCTCATGCCTTATTAGATTCTCTAGAAAACCTTTGATGGGGGACTTCATCTAACGCTTTTTTTAGGGCAAAGTAGATCGTAGCTATCGTGTTTCCGTCATCACTGTTTCTTGAGACGAATTAAAGGAAGGTGAGATGGCAGGACTGACATTACTATTTTAAGGTAAGAAAGCGTGTTGAGAGGAAGTTATGAGGTTAGCATTTGTTAGATAATTTACAATTTATTTTTGCAGAATTTATATTTGATTAGCATTGGGAAGGCACTGTCTAAGCAAACATTAATAACGAAATAAATTTATGCAAATGTGTGCAGATAAAATGTACAAATACATAACTTGTCCTGCTATGTCAACAGTTAGCAATATTTTAAAATTAATGGTAAACAAGAAAAAATAGGCAGTGAAAAAAAACTCCTACCATAAAAATGGAGGCAGAGTTCAATAGGCCTTCATTTTTGAATAGAAGGTATGAGAAAAAACTGCTTAGGAAACAATGGTCAGGTGGTAGAGTAGGGTAATACTGCAGTAGCATTTCAGAATGTAATAATGAAACGTCGAGGTGATTCGTTCTTGATCACTTAGGCGTTTGAAACAAAATCTCACGAAAATGCGTCAATGAACTTAAGTCCTCAGCATCTTAGGATCCAGAATTGAATTCTGATGATGGTAAGTATCCAAAGAAACGGTAGCATTTTAGACTGTGGACCACCGAATGTGTACGTCTGAATGACGTCATCGTTTTGAGGACTGGTGATATAAGGAGACATTATAGTTCATGGGTAGGTTTGGGTAAAACAGGATCTGCTGACATTTCAAAATTTATTGAATGATACGCAAGAAACTGGTGTGACAGTCGATATAAAAAAGATCTTTCGATTGGGGCCTCTCGTTACAAATGAAACGCATGAGGTTTGACCAAGACCATTTAAAGTCGTCTTGGGGAGCAAACAGCAGGTAGATCTATTGCTCTCTCGAAAGTTCCGACTACGAAAGAATCATCGTGGAGTTTTTTTTCAGCCGGATTACTCTCCCACTGATCGGATGAACATAAGAACACTGGTTGCAGAATTGAAAAGACGTCAATGCGAGGGGGAAAAAACTTGAAAATTGTAGACAACAAAATAGTCAAAACGGTGCGCTCGTTTTTATGGGAACATCCGGTGAAATTGACGGCAACCACGCCGGTCAAAAGCCCTACCAAATGCCTAAAGATTTGAAACCAGACAGGAGACTGGATATATCTTGTGAAATATCCAGCAAAGATCGCCATGTGGAAGAAAGAACTAAAAATCTTCAGATATTGAGGGAAGAAAACAAGAGTAAAATGATGTACACAAATGTGCAGAGTCTATTGAACAAAATGGATGAAATTTAACTGGTCGTGGACCATTTACAGCCTGACTTCATAGCTCTAACTGAAACATGGTTAACTGAACAAATTGCAGACACAGCAGTCAGAATAGACGGTTTTCAGCTTATCCGCATGGATAGAAACGGACGTAGGGTGGTAGAATCGCAACGTTCATACGAGAAGGCATTGACTTCATTCCGGGTGGGCCCTCGACAAAATAGGATCTCGTCTTTCGAAATACTTCGTTGTAAACTGAAAGTCTTAAACCAACCAGACCTCCATATTGCCGTGGTTTATCGACCCCCAGGACAGCGAACGGACATGGAAGAAGCACTCATCACAGAGGTAAAGCAAATCTGCTGTAGCAAACACTCCTAAATACTTGGAGATTACAACGCTCCCGATATCGATTGGGTGTCAATGTACTGCTCGCGATCGGAAAATTAATTCAAACAGAAATTACTTCAGTTGGTAAATGACAAGTTTCTAACCCAATATTTCAAAATGGAGACGCGGTTCCGAAATGGTCAGCAGTCAAGCTTTTTGGATCTTATCCTTAGTACACACGACAATTGCATCCTTGCATTAAGTTCTTACGTGCTGCTTGGACGAAGTGATCATTGTGTTCTTGCTTGGGAGTAAAGTCATTTTTCTGTACCCAGACGTCAAGCAGTTAGGAAAAGAAATGTATGGAAAAGGGATTATCCAAAAATGAAAGAATTACGGAATGGGATAGACTGGAACCCTGAACATGAGCCTGACCCAAATGCTGCCTGGTTCTTAATTAGTAAATTGATTCAGCAGTTGGTAGAGAAATTATGCCCACTTAAAAGGCGATCGTGCGTCTCCCGACCCGAGTGGGTGACATCGGGAATAACAAAAAAATCTCAAGAAGAAAAGAAGACTGTGGAGAACATATGCCAGATATCAACAAACCGAACATTTTTTCCGCTTTTAAGAAACAGCGAAATCGGTTTCGGAATCTTCTGTGAAAAAAAGATAAGCCCTTTAGTCAGAAATAGTCAAAGACGTTCCAATAAATTCAAAAAAGTTGTTTGCTTACGTCAATAAGGCAAAACGAAATCACGACTGCATTCCTTGACTGATAACTCTGATAAGACCAGCCTATTATCCAATTTCTTTATGTCCGTGTATACTGAGAAGCCACCTTTTGACGAGGACAAATTCTACAGTACTGCCACATCTACAAACAAAATAAGCACGGTGTCGTTCCCAATGGACACAGTAAGAAAAACCTCTGAAACAGCTACAGCGCACTTAATCACATGGGCCAGATGGTATATCCGCAAAATTTCTCAATAAACTCACAGACCAGCTGGCCTCTCCACTCTTTAAGCTATTTGAAAGTTCGATGGAGGCGGGGGCTCTGCCTATCGAGTGGAAGATAGCCAATATAACCCCCATCTATAAAGGAGGAGAGAGGACATCACCAAACAGTTTCCGACCAGTCAGCCTCACAAGTATCTGTTGCAAAATGATGGAGAAGATAATAAAAACAGAACTGATGAGGCATCTTGAAGAGAATAACTTGCTAAGTTCATATCAACATGGATTTCGAAGTGGTCGATCCTGCCTCACAAACCTGCTCAAATCCATGAAAAGTTGGACAAAATCATTAGAAATGGGGTTGTCAGTCGATGCGGTTAACATTGACTTTAGGAAAGCCTTTGAAAGGGTTCAACACAAACGTCTGATCTTTAAGCTCCGTCAAATGGGTGTGACTGGCAACCTTCTCAAATGGTTGGCCGACTTTCTCACAGACAGGCGCCAGCGTGTTTGTATTGGAGACGCCATGTCTCACTTGGAAACCGTTCACAGTGGAGTTCCGCAGGGCAGCGTTCTGGGTCCCATTTTGTTTCTAATATACGTAAACGACTGCCTGGATTGTCTTGCATGCGAGCAGGTAATGTTTGTTGACGATCTAAATTTATGGAACTCGATTGAAAAACTGGAGGATGCGCGGAAATTACAACAAAACTTAGATCACTTGTAAACAAGGTGTAATGAGTGGCTACTGACCCTTAATCTTATCAAATGCCAAAAATCCGAATGCGGTTTAGTTCCAGAAGGATAATTAGGTTTGAATACAAGTACTTTATCAGTGGTCACCAACTCCAGGAGGTAAATATTATAAAGGACTTGGGTATATGGATAACACCAACTCTCAAACCATCGTCGCACTGTGTTTATTCTCAGAAATTTTAAAACCACCAAAATTAGAATCAGCCGCTATAAAATGTAAGTCAGGCCTAGTCTGGAATACTGCTCGTTTCTATTTAGTCTTCTGCACGCTAGTGAACGAAAGAAGATAGAATCAGTCCAGCACTTCTTTACAAAAAGAGTTTTCTATTCAGATTACCGAAACCTGTCCTACCAACAACGCTGTGAGCTTACAAGCCTTGAACCCGCTATGGCTTCGTAGATTACAGAAGGGACTATTTTTACTGTTTAAACTGCTAAACAGTCGTACATTTAACCCCCTTACATCTCTGAGGCACATCGACCACTCTCGGCGCACCAGTCATCGAGATGTATTTTTATTTCTTCCTTTGGCACGCACAGTTAGATACCGACATTTTTTCGGTAAACGCTATAGCAATCTGGAATAAGCTACCTAGAAGTATAAAAATTCAGCAAAGCTATCCCTTGTTTACGCGAACTGTCACTAGTTTTCTACATTCAGGACACCTTCCAAAACTTTTGGGTGCTGACTCTGTTGAAGCTCTCTTTGGTTCTGATGGCGTTCACGGACTCTGAATCCTGTGCCGGTCTTCATGCTGAAGGGAAAAATTACTGGCGCTGCAGACCTCAATTGGCTTATTTCTCAGTCGACAGCGAACAGCCGCTCGCCGACATACCTGCTGGTGCAGAATACCGGATCCGTAACACTGAATGGAGAGGTTCTTCACGGGGCATCTGTGTTAACGCGTCCCTGTCCAGAACTTCAATTACTCAATAAGCTGCAGTTTTTTCTCCTGAAAAACATGAAACAACGATCAGGAGTTTTTTTCACTGTCAGCTTGACCCTCTACTATATATATATATATATATATATATATATATATATACATATACATATAATAGTTGTATTTAATACCGGTTTACAGGTATATATATTTTTTTTGACCTTGCCTGTAAACTGGCAATAAATAAATAAAATAAAATAAAATATCGCAAAGAAACCTATGTGTATCTTGGGCGCAATCAGGAGGTCCTTCGTTAATTTTGACGGAGAGCTTTTTGGGCGCGTGTTTGGAACATTTATCCGGCCGATGTTGGAATATTGCGTTCAGGCGTGGCACCCTTAAACAAAACAGGACTACGCTCTGCTGGAGAAAGTTCAACGGAGGGCAACGAAACTATTCAGCGGATTCGAATGCCTACCCTATGAGGGCCGCCTAGAATGACTTTAAATGTTTCCTCTCTCTTATAGGCAATACAGAGGGGATATGATCTTAGTCTTCAAACTGGTCAGAGGAGTTGATTGTGCTCTTCAGATGGCCAACTTTTTTGAATTGGCAAACATGACAAGTCTCCGAGGACACCCATACAAACTGAAAGAAAACACGCCAAACTTGAAGTGCGGGCCAACTTCTTTTCCCAACGGGTTATTGAAGAATGGAACAAACTGCCAGCTTCGAGTGTTCAGGCTGAAAGCGTTGAAATGTTTAAAAGAAGACTTGATGCATTTTTACTTGATGGACATATATTTAGTCAACAGCAATGATCGATATACTAAAACGATTATCGCCATGAGTTGTTTGCTTGTTTTGTTAGCTTCTATCTGTAAATAGGGTTTTCAAAGGCTCTGCCTATCTCTCTTATATATACTGAATTATGGGCGACTCGAGGTAGCGAAAATATAGTTTTAAGAGGGTCACTTAAATTTCCAATGGTCCTTCCTCCAAGTCATGGGGAAAGCTACTGGAAAAGGTGAGGAAAATAAAAGGTAAATAGAATCAGTGTTAAGATAAATGTGCAGTCTTCGCTTGAATGCAGATAGACTAGTTTACGACCTTATTTCAATTTGCAAATTATTTAAAAGAAAACTATACCTAGAAGCAAGAAGAGAGAGCGTTTACAAGTGGAGGATGCAGGGGAGGTATAATTAGTGCAGAATTACTTAGGTTGTAAGGAAGACTAACGGGGGTAATGAAAGAAAGCTTGGGGAGAGTTGAACTACTATTTAGTCGGAAAAGGAGGCAAAAGCCTGCTTCAAGTCTCCTGACCCAAAGCAATTTTAGCATTTGGTTCGAAATTATTTTTCTAGGATTTTTGCTATTACCGCTGTTTGGTGTACACCACGATAGCTTTGTGTATCAGATCGGTTCCCTTTTTAAAGATTGGTGTAATGCAAGAGTATTTCCAGATTTATGGATATGTACCATTCGATTGGAGTAAGGAGAATAGACAAGACAGCAGTATTGGAGCAAATATCATATGCTTCAGTATTCAAGGTAGGATTTTATCCATTCCATAACAGGTGGAATTAGAAAGTTTTCCAATAGCATTTTTGACGGTTTATTCGCTAAAACAGATCTCATTGAGGGTAAATGCTGTCATGTCTGTCGGTTGGGGTATCGGCTCCTCCTCAACTGAATAGTTGGCTGAGAACCACTCATTAAAAAAATTTGCTATTTGGTTATCGTCCGTTATTACTTGTCCTGCGTCATCAATCATGAGTTGGGGACCTGGTTTTCGATTAGTGTTCATTTGTTCCCGAAAGATCTGGGTTGCTTTTCTGAGGATTTTATCACCCAGCGTTTCGCTGCTATGTTTTTAGTTGCTTCCGTTTTTTCAGCTTGATCATGAATTTTTCTTTTTCGTCTGAGTGTGGATAAATAACTAACTGGGGGATCATGAAGTTGTTTTTTTTTAAATTTTTTAGTCTATTGGAAAGGAAGTAAGGAATTTGTGACTTATACGGTGATCTCTAATCTATTAAGGTATCTCGCATTATAAAAAGGGTAGAGTATAAAAGGTTAACAGCTTCCGTCACGGATGTCATTAGAAGATATGAACTCAAGTCTAGTGACCTTACATATTGTGCAATCGTTTTGAAGAACCTTCCCAAAGCATATGGATGGTGCCGTCGAAGGTTTCCCTGTCTAGCATCCTTTACGGTTACGCTTAAAGCCAGTCGATGCGCATTGGGAACACACCTGTGGCGCTGAAAAGTAGCCTCTGTCGTTGAATGATTTTGCCCACGAAGATGAGAGTTGTAAACGCTCATACGCTCTCATCAACATGTCGGACCTACCTAACGCGTAGGTTTTTCACGCAGGAGCGACAGTGTTTTTTGCTTAAAATCAACAAACCCCATTTAAGATATGCCTCTTCCATTAAAATGCCTAAGGATATTTTTAACCGTCTAATATTTTATCTAATTTGTTGACCACACTGATTTGTGTCGATTGTTATCGACAATAGCTGATCTACTATTCACACTTAACTGTTTACGATTTTGCACTGGTTTTAAATGATTTTTATCCAATGATAGTGTCCTTCAGAGTACTCAAATGAAACATCTATCTTTATCGAAGGGATTTTTTTACTGTTTAATCTTGTAAACAGTGGTAACTTTAACCCCCTTAAAACTCCGAGGCAGCTTGACCACTCTCGGCGCACCAGACATTGAGATGTATTTTTATTTCTTCCTCTGGCACGCACCGTTAGATGCCGTCTAATTGTTTTGGTAAACGCTATTGCAGTCTGGAATAAGCTACCCAGAAGTATCAAAATTCAGCAATGTTATTCTTTGTCCACGAGAGCTGTCACTAGTTTTCTACATTCAGGTTTCCTTATACGAATTTCAGGTGCTGACTCGTTGAACTCTCTCCCTTCCATTCTGATGGCTTTCGTGGGCTCTGAATCCTGCGCTGAGGGCAATATTGATGGTTCTGCAGTGCATAGTCGGCTTATTCCTCAGTCAACAACATGCAAACGTTCACCGACATAGCTGCTGGTGCAGAATACTGGATCCATAACACTGAATTGATAAAGACTACACTGTGCACCTGTGTCATCCCTTCCCCATCCCACTTTTAAGAACTCAATAAGCTGCAGTTTTGTCTCCTAAAGCACTTGAAAGAACGATCAGATTTGTTTTTCACTGTCAATTTGACCCTCTACTGTAAATCTCTTGTGACCTTTTCTGTAAACTGGCAATTAATAAATAAATTCGGAGAACGCTCAGATGGATTTCCGTGTATGGATCAGGAATTCACGCAAAGTATCTCTCCAATACTCAAAAATGACTAGGTCAGTGATCTCAGCCCTATTCCTCATTAATCGTGTGTTCTCCTCCCTCAATGAAGACTCTTTCTCAAATGACTTCCGAACTTTTGTGTGGCCACACCTGGAGTTTGCCGTCCGCCTGAACCGCTAAGAACCACAGTCTTCTTGATAACGTACAACCAAATGAAACCATGCTCGTAATCTGACAGAATTCACGACCCTACAAAACCCGATTAGTTAATTTTGACCTTTTTCCTTTGACTTCTGGCAACTACTTAGTGACCTTATACAAACTTTCCACATCCTATGTGGTCAGGACTGCTGCCCGATACTGGGAGACTTCTCTGAGCTAGCAAACACAAGGTCACCCGCTTAAGCTACATGTGACTGGTGCCAGGCTGGACGCATGGATTTTCTTCTTCTCCAACAGCATGGCTGAAGTTTGGAATGAATTGACAGAGGATATTCTAATGTCCGCCTCCGTGGAAGCTTTTAAGCGGAAAGTGGATCAGCATTGCAGTACGCACAACGATGCCTCTACAGCTGTCATCCCGATACAATTTGTTTTTGCTTAAAATGCACCTTCAATTTTATGTAACGTTTGTTTATACAAATTTAATTACGACTCCACATCGGTGCACAATCCCTACTTGCATTCATCGTACTGCCTGCAGACCAGAACACTTTTTTCCCTGTATCCAACTAATAACAAAATTCCATATCCTACGAATTATAGTAAGATGCACGGACACTTGGTGCAAACTTTTCCTATCGTGCGCAGTGATGATTTCAGCTAAATCGTCAGTAAATATAGCCTTTAGGGCCATCCGTGAAAAATGCGTGTGCCTCAAGGATGACTTTATGTGAAAAGTTATTTTTTCTCAACCCGTTCGCGGAAATGCGGAAACATCTGACCGAGAGGATTTTAATGTCTCAGTCTGCGGAGACATTCCAACATAGGTTTTACAGACATGTGCTGCAGTGACAAGTGGACTCTGGAACTGGAGTTCAAAACGTAGTCTTATTTCCCTCAAATGCACTGAACTGAACTTAGCTACAGAAAAGAGCAAATCGGTTACAGATTGGAGCACTCTGCTCATTGATATTGGTATCTTATCTTTAGTGAATTCATTTAAGTGCAAACTCCACAAGCATCAAGCTTCTCATTCACCAGCTGCGTGCAAATTTAAACCCTTACATGCACTTATACTTTTTGAATTTAGAATTTACATTTGGTTAGCAGCGGCAAGGCACTTTCTTAACAAACATTTAAAACGAAATAAAATTATGAGAATGTGTGCAGGTAAAATGTACAAATATTCAATAATGTAGGCAGAACTTGTCCTGTTAGGTCAACAGCCAGCGATGTTTTTAAATTAATAGTGAAATAGAAAAAGGCAGTTAAAAAAAACTCCTACGATAAAAATGGAGGCAGAGTTCAATAGGCCACCATTTTCGAAAAGACGGTAGAAGAAAACATTGCTGAGGAAAATAAGGTAGGCAACAGTGACAAGGTCGTGTGCAAATAACCACCAATTATTTGCTCTCCAACTTGGACAATTTGATCTTCGTTACCACCTCACTAGGACTGATCCGGACAATACTGTTTCAACTGCATGTACTTACTTGCTTCCTGCTCATCTGGAATTCTTTTTTGTGCCGAAATTCGTCAAAAAACGGATCAAATGGGAATTTGTTTATCATCTTATTCAAGTTGACTGCGCAGGCTCTGCACCAATAAAAACTGAGAACCACTCAGGGAACCAAACGTGTACAATCTCGTGAAGATCTGAAGTTATCCAGGACCTTCGATATCTCCGAACGGCTGAGTCGTTCCTGAATATCCTTCATACCGTTTATAGTATTTTTCAAAAGCGTTTTTGAACAAGTATAAACATTTTTGCTCATATTGCATTAAATACTCGCCATACTCCAAAGCCAGTCTGAAATTTTCGTTATACGCTCAAAGGAGAACATACTTTTTCCCAGTGTTTTTACATTTATGGACTCAAAACAATTGTTTGCGAAGCAACAGAACCAGTCACGGAACTTCCTTTAAAAGGAAAGCCTGTTGAGCTGGCTTCGACATCCACGACTGGCACTCCATCAGTTTATACTTGTAACCAAAAAACCAGCAAAGCGCGCAAAAAGCGTAATGGCAGCCAAATCCGTTGGCTACGAGGACGAATCTTGCGTTTGATGTTCTTATATTTTACTAAGAGTTCAAAAACTGGAAAAATGAGCTTGCAGACTTAAGGAAGCTCTTGCAAGATAACATTACTCGACGAAATACGCTTAGCAATATTCCAGTTAAAAAGGCAGTGACTAAAGCACGAAAAAGTATCAAAAACTACAACTGGTTACAGCTCACAATGTTCGGACGCGATTACCCTTAACGACCGGATAACAGGAGCACAGTCTCTGAATCCTACGGACGACGACCAGAGCAAACCACAAATCTCATCCTGCTATCTTGGGTGTTATAAAGAGCCCGTAGTTGAATCCGAAGAAACAAACGAGTGGCAAGCTGCAATGGGGAAACACCACAACAGGAGGACAAAGTCACAATCAACTCTGATGGATTCATTGAAGCCTTCAGATGAGAGTTTGGTCAGAGGTAGACTTAATCCCAACGAGAGCTCTGTAAACCGTTCTCGTGCCCCTAAGGAGACCTCAGGAGGAGGCGAAAATTCCAAGTACCAGGATCGACAACAGTGTTTAGTTATTCAGGGTTTGCACGAGTCAACTGCAGTCCGACCAGAAGACCGTGTCACCGAAGACCTTGCTTCGTTTAATGGCCTCCTAAACCAGTTGCTCCCACCGGGCGTGGAAGTAAAAGTTATTAAAGCATTCCGGATCGGCAAAAAGTCTGAAGACAGCCTAGGAACGCCGCGACCGCGACCGCTAATAATAATGCTAGAGAGCAAAGACCAAATCAAGGCGATCCTCTCCAAAAAAACTAACCTACGTCACTCGCATAAAGAGGTTTTTTTCAACCGGACTACTCCCCTGCGGAAAGGCTGAAACGCCGGGAACTTGTCTTGGAACTACAATCAAGACTGAAGGCTGGCGAACACAATCTGGCTATTTTCAAGGGGAAGGTAGTTCAAAAAGAATACGAATTTTCCATTGAACCAACCGATTGTTCTGAGGACAACGGCAGCCACCTCACTAACGCCAAAACCATCAGGGAACCAATTGCCCAAAAGAGATGTCAGAACTGATTCCGTAACGCCCAGTGTTCTCACTAAAGAAACCAGAGATACCGAAAAATCATCACGAAACGGAAAAAGACATACGACCTTGACGTTAGAGGAGACGCAGTTGGGCCCATAAAATTGACAAACGCAACAGGAAATTTGGTTGGCGCAAAATTGAAGTGCTTGTATACAAATGCGCAAAGCCTTTTTTTCAAAATTTGATGAGTTAAAAATTTGCCTTGCCGAAGTATCTCCGGATGTGATAGCAGTAACCGAAACCTGGCTGTCGGGCAGTATTCTAGATAGCGAAATAACATTGTCTGGGTACCAAATATATCGGAGGGACAGAGAAAACCGACAGGGTGGTGGAATAATTGTGTATGTGAAAGACGTGCTAATAGTGTCTGACAAGACGAGCAAGTTTGCGTGCAGCACTGAAGCCATATGGTTGAACATCAAGGCTCTTGGCTCTCCATGTCTAGATGTCCTCATTGTCTATCGGCCACCTAGGATAGACCGAGTCGCGGACACCCACTTGTTGGAACAATTAGAAAAAGTTCTCCAGTAGACCTAATGTAATGATTATGGGTGACTTCAACGCACCAGGAATTAACTGGAGCACTGTTCAATCATCATGCCCGAAATCAACTTTTGATTATGTTTTTCTGCAAAAGACCTTTGAATGCACTTCTCACACAGCATGTCCCTTTCCCCACCAGAACACGTGAAGGACAAAGGGCTAACTGTCTTGACCTGGTTTTCACGAAAAACATCAGGCAGCATTGACGAGATTATTTCAATGCCTCCACTCGGTCGTAGTGATCACGTGGTGCTTATATGGGACTACTCCTTATTCTCCGTTGCCCCTGCTATAGAGGAAAAACGGCGTAACGTTTTGGCGAGGAAACTTTCATCAGATGCGAGCAGATATAACACACATCAACTGGACCTCAATATTTTCGAGCACCGTAAACGAAGATTGGGAGTCTTTCCGAAATGTTCTTCTGCAACTTTTTGACAACCACTGCCCGCTAACGAGTGTCCATCACAGCAAGCGTCCTGGGTGGCTAGACAGCAACTTAAAAAAAGGGAAAAAAACAGGAAGCACAAGTTGTGGAGAAAAATATCGCGAGTCTAATCAAGTCGCCTATTTTTAATAAGTATAAAGCACAGAGAAACAAAATGAGAAGCCTTATTCTTACAACGCGAAGAGAATTTTGAGAAGACTTTGCTGCAAAATGCAACACAGAATCCAAAGTTAGTCTACAGTTACCTCCGTAGATGTACAAGGAATAAACATCAAATACCGCTGATTAAGACTGCCGTGGGCGTCGAAATTTCTGAAAACAGGGAAAAAGCCGAGTGCTTTTCACAGTTCTACCGCTCAGTCTTCACAAACGAGGCCAGGTTCCTTCGTCCCTCAGTGGATAACCCGCCGACTGCAAGCATTAGCCACATACTATTCTCAGAATTTCTGATCCAAAAGGAATTAAAAGAACTAAAAGAGTCGAAATCCCCAGGACCAGACGAGCTTCCACCCAAGCTTCTGAAAGAACTCGCCAATGAACTTTCCGCACCTCTGTCAGTGCTCTTTCAAAAGTCCTTTGACTCCGGAACACTTCCTTTCGATTGGAAGCTGGCACATATAACTCCCTTGTACAAAAGCGGTAGCCGGGCGTCAGTGACAAACTACAGGCCCATAAGCTAAACATGCATCCTTGGCAAGATTATGGAAAGGATCATCAAGAGCGAATTGGTGAAATTCCTAGAGACTCATAATTTGTTATCAAGCTGTCAACACGGGTTCAGAAAAGGAAGATCATGCACAACGAATTTGCTGTATTCGATCCAGAGGTGGACCCAAGCACATTGCCTTCATTGACTTTCAAAAGGCCTTCGATACTGTGCCTCACGAGAGACTGCTTTACAAGCTAGAAAGAATTGGAATCAGAGGTAACCTCCTCAAGTGGATCGAAAACTTCCTCATGGGTCGGCGCCAGGTTGTGTGCATCGGCCAAGAGAGGTCAAGGTCTGCTGCGGTCGAGAGTGGGGTTCCTCAGGGTTCAGTACTAGGGCCAATACTGTTTTTAATATACGTGAACGATTGTGTCAGGAATCTCGACTGTGAAGCAGCAATGTTTGCCGGCGACATTAAAATCTGGAATGTAATCCAGAGCCCTGCTGACGAAGAACCGAGACCTCTTAATATAATTCTTGAAAATAATGTTCAGGCTTCACTGAGAATGGCTCTCCGTAGCACACACCGGGATGTATTTTTCAGCCAGATAACGAACAGACCGAAACGCACAAAATGAGGATGCTGAGAACAGAAACTGAAGAGGAGAACCAAGCAGGGGGAAAATGGCTCCAAATAAAGGATGGAAAAATAAAAGTGATGAAGAGGTCTTTCTTGTGGCAGACCCCGTTGATCATCAAGGCGGGCCATCAGCGTGACGAAGGACACTAAATACGAAGTACTTTACTGTACAGAGCTTGTATAACAAAATAAATGCGCTCCAAAAGTCGGTTAAAATCCATTCGTCAGATCACAGCGTGGGTGGGATGGACACCAGTTCATCTCGGAAAGCACTGGCAAATTATAGCATTCAATCGCACGAAATGAGCAGAAGTTTATATGGAGGTGTTTACCAGTCTAAATTGAAACGTTTGTATACGAATGATCAGAGTCGTTTTTCTAAAATAGACTAACTCAAAGTACTAGTCTCAGACAGAACCCTTGATGTCGTTGTCATTACGGAAACGTGGCTCAAAACCGAAATGGCGGATAGCAAGGTTTCGATAGATGGATACCAGCTCTTTGGAAAAGACCGAGAAAAAAAACAGGGAGGTGGAGTGGTCGTATATGTAGGGACCAGAATCTCGGCAATCGAACGAGCGCATGCTGTCTTCCTTGGTTATTAATTTCTTTGGATAAAGATTAAAAATAATTGTTCAAGAAAACCTACAATTCGTGACGATCAACAGACCACTAAACATTCCAAGTGCAGCTCATCAGTCGCTCCTTTATTTGGGCCATGAAGTAGCAAGTCACCAGGAGGTGCTTATTGCTGGAGATTTTAATGCACCTTCAGGAGATTGGGTAAATGTGACCGTTGACAGTTTGCCAACTACATTCGGCAGCAAGCTAATGGATCTCACTCTTGACCAAACTCTGGCACAGAAGGTTAACTTACCAGCGAGATTCTGAGAGAACCAGAGAGCCAATTGCCTGGACCTAGTATTTATGAAGGACTTCTCTAACATTGACTAAGTGTATTCTATTGCACTCCTCGGTAAGAATGATCATTGTATGCTGCTGTGGGATTACTCACATTATTATCAGCGCCAGAAGAGAACGGAAAGCAAGCGAAATATATGAAAGGCTGATTTTAACGCGATGAAGAAAGAACTGATGTCCGTGAAATGGGATTGTTTGCTCGAAGGGAATCCGTGGGATGGCTAGTGATCATTTAAGATGGTTTCACTTGATATGCTCGAACGCTTTTGTCCAGTGAATGTGCAAAAAACTTGTTGCCCTGCCTGAATAACAAGAGAACATAACTTGAAGTCAAAGAAGCAAAATAAAAAATGCAAGGTATCAAGGGAAACAGGGTCAGCAGAACATCCCAAGGAATTTCGTCATCAACGAAATGCTGTCAAAAAATTGTCCGTCATGCAAGGTAGAACTAGAAATCAAGAATTATCCAGCAGGCAGAAAAAATGCCTAAAATATTGTTCCATTTAAGCAATAATCGGTTAAAAACAAGGAACCAGTCGCGGTACATGTGGATTAAAATTGTGTTGAAGTTGTTGAAAATTGTGAAAAAGCCGAGCACTTGGGTCTGTTCTTTACCTCGGTATTCACTAGAGAACCTGAATTTCAGCTTGAGCATGTCAACAGTGCTGTTATAAACGCCGGTCCATTGCTTGAATATATACTCTTCCCGGAACCTCTCGTGGAACGAGAACTTCAAACTCTCAACGAAGCCAAGTCATCTAGTCCGAACGACTAACTGGCAAATTTCCTGAAAGAATTGGTGGGCGAACTCTCCCAACCACTAGTGCATATATTTAATTTGTAATTTTAATCAGGGAAACTGCCATCCGAATGGAAGGCAGCAAATATATACCACATATGCAAGAGTGGGGCTTGATTTAATGTCAGCAATTATCGGCCTGTCAGCCTAGCCTCCATTTGCCGAAATTATGGAATGAATAATTAAGAAGGCGATCATGAAGTTCCTGAAGGAAAACTGATTACTCTCAGAGCTACAGCATGGCTTCCTACAGAATCGCTCTTGTATTTCCACTTGATTGCTCTCGACAGAGTAGTGGACTGACGCATTAGACGAAAATGGTAGGGTTGACGTCATCTACACTGATTTCAAGAAGGTGTTTGACAGTGTCCCACACAATCATCTTATATATAAATCATCTGAAATTGGAATAAGAGGAATGTTGCTGACATGGATGACAGATTTTCTTATAGGAAGATTGCAAACTATTTGCATCGATACCTCGAAGTCAACACCTACTCAAGTTCTAAGTGGTATACCTCAAGGCTCTATCTTAGGGCCGTTACTCTTCTTAGTGTATATCAACGACTGTGTTGACGACCTGGGTTGCAGCACCGTCATGTTTGCAGACGATGATAAATTGTGGAGGACCATCAGGTCTGATGCCGATAGGTACGCACTTCATGAGAGTTTCAACCGTCTTAGCAGCTGGTCTGCTCGTTGGGAAGTATGCAGTCTTAAGACTCCGTACCACAAGGACCAGTGAGTAGGATGATTCCTTCCAAAACCTTCTCGATAGGGCAGCCCATTTCAAATGTCGAGGAACAGAAGGACCTCGGTGTTTTAATAAACTCCATACTCAAACCATCTTCATCGTGTTTAAATGCAGCTAAACGCGCGACACAGGTATTTTTGCGTCCAGAAGTGGATTTGTGCAGATATATAAGTAAATATTCCGAAAAAACTACGGAGAATTTGTTCGATCTCACTTGTAATATGCCGGCCAGGCCTGGCGTTCGTGGTTGAAGAAGGATTATCGACAGTTGGAACGAGTGCAGGAATGGGCTACGAAGATGGTCAAGAGTCTTAGTCATCTGCCTTACGAAGCCAGACTTGCTGAACTTGATTTGTTTCCTCTCAATTACAGGCAACGACACAGTGACCTCATCCAAACTCCTCAAGAAGGCAACCATGAAGTTCCTTGAGGAAAAGAAATGAAAGGTTGGAAAGAAAAATTGCTCTGGTCTACAATTTTTCGTAATGTTACTGTTAAAGGAAATGAGATTATTGTACAACGGCATATTTGGATGAAAACTGTGGAAGGGAAGGCTATATTGTGGCGTGGGAAAGATAGGGGGTGGCATAGAAATGAGATTTTTGAGGGGAAGTTAGCATAAATTGGCGGAAAACGTGCATTTGAAAAAGTAATAAAGGATTTCGAAAAACTGGTATCATAATTAGAAGCGTTAATTATTTGGGGATTTTAGACACTTTTTTGGGTTGGGAAAGATGCTAACGTTAGCGTTCGCATCTGTTGTAGATACTGAGGTGTACGCATGTTTCCCATCGGTAATGACATTACTGATTTTAATGCATGGCTTAGCCGATGATTCAGATTTACTAGGAGTTTTCTTAGGTTTACTAGATTTGGCAGCTATAGCTGGCGTGGTTTGCTTGGGAGGAAAAAGAAGTGGCGTTGACACGATTTCACTCGAACCAGGAACAAGATTAACGGGTGAAGATTCAGCTGGAATCGAAATTGCTGTTAATCCGGATGGCCGTGGGCTTGCATTAGCTAGAGGGCAAACCTCTGAGATAACTTTTGGTATTGAAGGTATAGACCAAGGCTTCTTGTTTGCTAATGAAGGTGAAACCCGACGTTCCATTGGGGTTTTATCCCTACAGATAAACAACTTGTTTTTTTTAAATATTGAGCTGAGTGCTCATGCTTAGAGAAAATAAGGTCCACTTCCATCGCCAAAAAAAGTTTAGACCGGAATTGGCGGGTTTTTGCTAAGGGAAGACAACCTTTTAGCTTCAGCGACTTTAAAGTTTAAGCCGCATCAATAAGGGAAATGAAATGCAACGTCCAGGGGAATTTTACTCTTAGGGACGTTTTTTAAAAGAAAATTGAAACTTCTCTTATGTCGGTCATATGATTCAGTACTAACCATGTTTATAAAAGGCTCTAGTTTCCCGCATTGTTGTGAAGTGAGTGAAGACAACTCACCGTCAAAAATGGTACCAAGGATCGTGAAGAGAGAACCATATTTGGACATAAAGGCATTAAAGTTTTCCAGGGCGTCAAGGTCTAATTTCTTCATGCTTACGGTTGGTTGCTCTAGTGGCCGTTTTACGCTAAGAGGATGTTTGCGTCTAAGCGCTGACTGGGATTTCATATAGATTTTAAAATATAAGTATTTTTCAAATCAAATAATATGAAATGAAAAGGTTCACTAGTGACGTTTTGCGGAATATAAAGATATAATATTTGAAATATGTGTTAAAACAAAACACTGGAAGCAAAAATCTGCTAGATAACGAGTTTAATCTGAAAATAGAATAAGCAAAGGGGCTATGCAGGATGAAAAATTATATCAACTGGTATACCAGCTACTTCAAATTAGTTTTCGCTAGAAATAAGGTATACTTACAAAATTTCAACTTAATTTTTATAACACTCCTTTACACTTCGTCCTTTTGACGTATATCTGCGAGAACTTTAATGAGGCTATGTAGGGTGAAAAAGTGTAAAACCGTATATTTCTCCCTATTGTCAATTGCAATAACTGCAGTTGTGTGCAGTTGATCATGAGGTAGAAATACAATAAATTGTCAATAATTAGGCTAACATTTTCGACAGAAAACGAAGAAATCGGTTTGAAATTCGAGAATTCACTTCCAATTTGAACCAACCGCCTTCGACCTTGACCTTGGCCTATGTCGAGTTTGTCATAAGTTTTGATGAAGGACAGTGGCATTTTAGAAGATTCAACGACCACTCCTTAAATAAATTCCAAACCTCTGTGATGTTCCTGGAAAACAGAAGACCCCAGTCTATTCGTAATGCATCAGCTCTCATTTGGCAAAAGTCTCCCCGCCATAGATGGGGCCTGGTTTCATTTATTGTAGATGGCACAGAATATAAATAAATAAATAAATTGTATATTTAAGGCCCAGGGGGCCCATCATTACTAACAGAGTATCGTGGTATAAATAAATACAAAGTGGATGATCGCTGCACTATGTGAGCAGCCATATGAACAGCAGAAATGAGTAGTATGAGGCGTATCCGATTCAGAACGATTTGCCATTTTTTAAACAATAGTCAACAATCTTTCGCATATACGGTGAACTAGAAAAAAAGCAGTCAAAAACTCTTACAATTAAATCAGAGCGGAGTTCGGCGATCCACCAATTTAAAAAAACTAGGAGAAATTAACTGCTTCACTAAAAAATTAATAACTAGATGCAGTGGGATAGTATTGTCATGTTGCTGACAACGTATGATGGTTCGGAACGCTCCTTGTCGGGTGAGAGATAATATAGCAGTCATAGCTACTGTTTATAACCACCAGTGGAGGTGAGAGAGGAGGAACCCATCGTAGACAACAGGGTCGAAACAAAGAGGGGTCAGTGTAGGTCACGAGATCATCATCGAGACGTGACCTAGCTGACTGCATAGTCCAACACCAAAGAGGCAAAACCATCAGAACCCACCTTGATCATCAACTGAACCTGGAAACCATCGTCAGGGTTGCAAAATTGGAGGAAAGTATCACGGTTGCCAAGAGTTGGCGATGCTAGATTGCGTAGACTCTTGCGTCGTTTTCATCGACTAAATGACACTTCCGTCCTGCCATTGATCCAGCAAATCTTTGAACAGGCTAAGAGGCTCTCCGACGAAAAGCGACTAGCTGAAGAGGTTAATTTTGCCGAAAACCCTTCGTACAATTTTGCAAAACTCTTTTTGCGGACAGTAAAAGCGCAGAGAAAAACTCAGTACCCTGTACTTCGAGACGCTTTTGGAAACCCTATAGCTGACGCTAAGTTGACGGCTGATAGCTTCAATGCTTTCTTGTCTTGAACTTTCAGTGAAACATTCGGTCGCCCCCTTTTCCAAACGTCTGGGTTTGGACCGGTAACGTCCTCGAAAAACATAACTTTTTACCCTCTGGGACGTAACCGTAGCCATTCGGCGTTCTCGCCAATCTTACAGTCCTGGACCAGATGGCGTCCCGGTCAGCGTTCTAAAGGCGGATGCAAATGATATATTTCCGTCACTTCTGTATAAGATATTCAATCTTGCTCTTGAAAGTGAAACCTTCCCTATTTTTATGGAAGGAATTGCACATTTGCCTATACCCAAACACGGCCGAACTACGTCATTTGACGACTTTAGGCCAATAAATACACTGCCAGCAGCCTCGAAGATATTAGAGACCTTGATTAAAGACAAGTTGATGCGTCACCTAACAGAGAATAACCTACTTAATGCGGCTCAGCATGGGTTTCTCGAAAAAAAGATCTTGTGACACCTGCCAGCTCTCTTACTTTGATCATGTGCTACAATCTAGAGATAGTGGTTTTGCAATTTACACCGTTTATTTCGACTTCACGAAGGCTTTTGATCGTGTTGACCACGATCTCCTCCTGCTGAAACTTACCTCCTTCGGCATAGGTAACAAGCTTCTGAACTTAATATCCTCCCATTTGAATGATCGCGCACAACGGGTAAAAATTTCCGATGTTATCTCCAACCCCACGCACGTGAGGAGTGGAGTTATTCAGGGTAGTGTACTCGGCCCGCTTCTATTTTGCCTTTTTGTGAACGATGTTCCTGATTGTTTTCAGTATGGTAGGCCCTTTATGTACGCTGATGATTTAAAAGTTGCCTATCGTTATAAACCGGTCGATCGCCACATTGTGCTTGAGCTCTTAAAAAAGGATCTTCAAGCCTTCGCTCAGTGGTGTCGCACATGGCGCCTTTCGCTCTCTTGGCACAAATGCTCCGTTATGGTTAGTTGTGACAACCATCAGCCTCATCTAAGCATAGACGGTCATGATTTAAATGTGCCCGGGTTTATAACGGATCTGGGCATATCATATTCTAGTAGTCTTAATCTGTCAGAGCACTGCGCCCTGATTGTCTCTAAAGCACGCCAAACCACTGGGTTTATTCTCAGAAATTTTAAAACCCTCAATATTAGGACCAGCCTTTATAAAATGTATGTCAGACCTAGTCTGGAATACTGCTCGTTTCTATTTAGCCTTCTGCACGCGAGTGAACGGAGGAAGATAGAATCAGTCCAGCACTTCTTTACTAAAAGAGTTATTACTTCAGAGCACAGAAACCTGTCCTACCAACAACGCTGTGAGCTTACAAGCCTCGACCCGTTGTGGCTTCGTAGATTACAGAAGGGACTATTTTACTGTTCAAGCTTTTAAACGGTTTTACCTTTAACCCCTTACATCCCTGAGGCAGCTCGACCACTGTCGGCGCACCAATCATAGAGATGTATTCTTATTTCTTCCTTTGGCACGCACCGTTAAATACCGTCAGTTTTTTTCGGTAAACGCTATAGCAATCTGGAATAAACTACCCAGAAGTATTAAAATTCAGCAAAACTATCCTTTGTTTACGAGAGCTGTCACTAGTTTTTCTACATTCAGGACACCTTCCACGAATTTTGGGTGCTGATTCTCTGGAAGCTCTTTTCCGTTCTGATGGCGTCCACGGACTCTGAATCCTATGCCGGACTTCATGCTGAAGGCAATATTGCTGGCTCTGCAGTCCGTAATCGGGTTATTCTCAGTCTACAGCTAGCAGCCGCTCGCCGGCATACTTGCTGCTAGTACAGAAGACCAGATCCACAACACCGAAAGGAGAAGTACTACACCGTGCACCTGTGTCAACACTTCACTGTCCTAAACTTTAATCTGTTCAACAAGCTGCAGTTCTTTCTCCTGAAAATACTTTAAAGAACGATCAGGAGTTTTTTTCACTGTCAGCTTGACCCCCTACTGTATATATCTTTTGACCTTGACTGAAACTGGCAATAAATAAAAGGCAATGTGGAAACAACCCAATCGCGACGCTGGCAGCTGTTAGACTATATTTTCGTCTGCTGTCTGTAATTCACGTCAATGGCGACAGCAAGTAGTGCAAAGCAACCTAATCGAGCTGTCGACGTTATGCACAAATAAGCTGGGGGGGTTACAGAACGTCTGGCTGGATTGCGGCTACCATTCCTCTGACGATGATCAGAATACTGACCACAATTCCTCCCCTTCTCCCCGCTGACAGCCTCACGAATTGATTTTCCAGTTACCCACATATTTAATTCGACAGTACCCTCCCGGCGCTAACCACATATAAATTGTAAATATTTGACGTAGTTAGACAGCCATATAAACGTAAATGCCTGAGGAGAATGTATTGAAAACAGATGAATGCTCGGCAAATCGTTTTTTGCATTTTTAAAGGGGAATTCTCGCAACCCTACAATCAAGGAGGTTATACACCAGTGGTTCCTAAACCTAGCCATTAAAATTTATGGGAAATCCATGCCGTGAGTGCCGGTGGTCAGGGCTTTGTCAGTTTCTCTTTTAGCACACACACCTTTATCTCCTTAGTACGTGGACAAGCAAACAATGGCAGGTCTTATAACTGTAGTTCTTACTTAGTATTTAGCTCCATCATCCTTGCATGCTGAGGCCGCTATGCATTACAATTTTTTGACGGTGGCGCGGGAACAGGTTGCTTTTTGGAGGGTTTTAGACAGAATGGAATCTAATTTAATAAGCACAGCAGGCTGTTAACATAGTTATAAAAGGGTTTTGAGGAATTTATGCATAATCCTGTCATAGGAGGTTTGGGTAAGTCAAGTGTGTATTGTACATTTGAAGGGTTACAGACATTGCCCTTGATGACTCTATTTATGTAAAGTTATCATTACATGGGTACAGTCAATATTTATTAATTTATTTATTGCCAGTTTACAGGCAAGGTCAAAAGGGATATATATAGTAGGGGGTCAGGCTGACAGTGAAAAAAAACTCCTGATCGTTCTTTAAAGTATTTTCAGGAGAAAAAACTGCAGCTTGTTGAACAGATTAAAGTTTAGGAAAGGGAAGTGTTGACACAGGTGCACGGTGTAGTACTTCTCCATTTGGTGTTGTTGATCTGGTCTTCTGTACTAGCAGCAAGTATGCCGGCGAGCGGCTGCTAGCTGTAGACTGAGGAATAACCCGATTACGGACTGCAGAGCCAGCAATATTGCCTTCAGCATGAAGTCCGGCATAGGATTCAGAGTCCGTGGACGCCATCAGAACGGAAGAGAGCTTCCAGAGAATCAGCACCCAAAATTCGCGGAAGGTGTCCTGAATGTAGAAAAATAGTGACAGCTCTCGTAAACAAAGGATAGTTTTACTGAATTTTAATACTTCTGGGTAGTTTATTCCAGATTGCTATAGCGTTTACCGAAAAAAACTGACGGTATTTAACGGTGCGTGCCAAAGGAAGAAATAAGAATACATCTCTATGATTGGTGCGCCGACAGTGGTCGAGCTGCCTCAGGGATGTAAAGGGGTTAAAGGTAAAAACCGTTTAAAAAGCTTGAACAGTAAAAATAGTCCCTTCTGTAATCTACGAAGCCACAACGGGTCGAGGCTTGTAAGCTCACAGCGTTGTTGGTAGGACAGGTTTCTGTGCTCTGAAGTAATAACTCTTTTGGTAAAGAAGTGCTGGACTGATTCTATCTTCCTCCGTTCACTCGCGTGCAGAAGGCTAAATAGAAACGAGCAGTATTCCAGACTAGGTCTGACATACATTTTCTAAAGGCCGGTCCTAATATTGAGGGTTTTAAAATTTCTGAGAATAAACCTAGTGGTTTGGCGTGCTTTAGAGACAATCAGGGCGCAGTGCTCTGACAGATTAAGACTACTAGAATATGATATGCCCAGATCCGTTATAAACCCGGGCACATGGTGTACATTTAAAAAGTTTTGAGTCAAAGCATAACATATCTTCGAATGCGTTTTCACAGTTATAGGTGAAACATTGTGGAAGAAAAGTAGAGCCCGAAAAATTTTAAAAGGCTGGTTTTGAGTAATAATGTTGTGAAATTCGTCTTTCGTCAAATATTATGCCATCAAGCATACTTGTAAAATCAGAAATGCTGTCGGAGGTAAATTGTCTCACTTGATAACGAGTTCCAAGGTCGTACCACTCGTTAGCTGAAAAAAGACTTTGTGAGGTTCAATCGCATGCGTTCGCTATTGAACTTTAGCAATTTTTCGCCAATGAGTTTGGATGAGAACTATATAAAAATCGTTTTTATCGAAACGGCTTTATCGACTGCAAAGGTCGTGTTAAAGCGAGCGGTCAATATAAATTCATCATACCAGTAACCGGAATTGGCACCAGTGCGTTTGCTATGCCGAAAATGCAACACCTTGAACACCTATTAAGAAGTGGCGACTATCAAACCACCTCGACTTTGTGTTTAACTGGCCTGCCGGATCATCCTCCAATAGGAGCCAGCAGTCACATGTTGCTACCCTTTTAGAACCTTTTGGTCAAGATGCATAATTTGGTTTTGAAAATAGCTAATGTAGACGACAACCTAATTTCGAGTGGAAGATTATTCCATATGAAAGCATATTTGGAGGCACAAAACTGAGAACGAATAGTTGTGGAGCTAAGGGGTGGTGAAATGATCATGGAGGAATTACGACTGGCATAGGGTCGATCTTCCGGAGTGAGAACGTTAATTCGTGAGAGATTTGGGCTAGAGTTAACGTGAAACAGGAAGCTTAGACCGGCTTCGAGTCTTCTAACCCACAGAAATTTAATGTTTGCTAACTGGCATCTATCCGGATAAAAGATACTGGATTCAGGAAGAGAAAATAGTCTTCGAGTAAAAACCCTCTGAACTTTTTAAATCTTACTGCGTTCAAAGGCGTTCATCAGCCCAAAGAGGGAACAGCAGTATTCTAGGATAGGAAGTACAAACATGCAGAACAGGTTTAATTTTATTTCCGTAAGGAAACAATTATGTGATATAAAACCAAATATCTGTGCAGCCTTTGCGGAAATTCGATCTGCATGAGGCGATAATGATAGCTTATTCGTGTAACTTATACCTAAGTCCATTATGGTTGATCGTTCTAAAAGTGTACTATTTTGAAATACTAGGAGTCCAGGTAGCTTGGCGGGGCCAAAACACACGAAACTACTCTTGGATGGAGAAAATTCCATCTGCCAACGTGAGAGCATAAGTAGATCAGTGTTGATTTTATCAAATGAAAATGAATGAATGCACATGAGATCGCCAGCGTAAACGAAATTTTGTGAATTTGTGAGTAAATTTGAAATTTCGTTTTTGTACAGAATGAAGAGAAGGGGACCTATAACCGTGCCTTGAAAAACGCCACTCGTGATCGGCTGAGGCGTCGAATAGCTATTACCTACTAAGACCTTCTGGCTGCGGTTAGACAAGAAGGAACCAATGAAGTCAAGGAGAGGAGGCCGGATGCCGAGGGCTTCTAGTTTTACCAGAAGGCGTCTGTGCGGTACCTTGTCAAAGGCTTTGCTTGTGTCAAATTAGATCGCAACCACTGACTGCTGCTCATTACGAAGGGAAGTGACGAGGTTAAGAAAAGCTAAGTGACACACTTATCATGATCTTCCAGGAATAAAACCATATTGCGATTCGCTTTAGAGATTATTTTCTAGGCAAAAGTCGAGAATTTGTTTAAAAATAATTTTTTAAGAAGTTTTGCTAGAGCCGGGGTTTTGTGAACGCCACGATAATTATTTACGTCCAATTGAGATCCCGACTTGAAGACAGGAAGAATAATAGGTGTCTTCCATGAGTCTCGAAAGAATCCGTTTAGAAGATAACCTGAGAATATATGACTAAGCAATCACGGTAAGCTCAGCCCTCTTTTAATAACTGAGTTTGTTATACCGTCAGTCCCCAAAGAGTGCGAGTTTTTAGACGCATTATTTGCTTACGAATTAGTTCTAAGGAGAAATCAATGGTGCTGATAACATTCAATGAGGATGCCTGAAACGTCGGAACCAGTTCAGATTCCATCGTAAGAGGATTTGCAAAGAACGCACTAAACAGTTCTGCCTTGTCACAGTGATCGAGAATGAAGTTCTTGTCTTCATTTAGTAATGGTGGAATTTCATAACCTCGTTTGGAGGAGGATCGACAGCGGAACAGTTGAGCAACAGATTTTGCGGAGTTTGGCTCACTGAGTGTGCAAGTTTCCCTCTGTCTGTCACGTGCAAGACAAATCTTAGAGGCTAATTCAAAAATCTTTGCGATCATTAGATGTACAGATAACGAACTAGGAGATTGATCTTTTACCTGCTTCATCAATTTCGTTTAGTCGTAGCAATAGAAAGTGAGAAACGGTGGATTCTGAAACGTAGGGCTTGACAATTTTGATTGGCAAAAATTCCAGGATGTTAATTAAAACGACTGACATGAAGTCACAAAGACTTGCTGCGTCGTTAATGGATCAGAGATGCTGCCAGTCCAATGAGTCCAAAAATTTATTAATTAAGCTCATATCTGCGAGGTCAATAGCATGATAGGTACGAACGGCACTAGCCTTTTTCGATGAAACAATCAGAAGGCAACAGTGAAATAATGTATGGTCACTTTGGAAGAGGCCCTGCTTAAAATCAATGAAGAGGGGAGCAATGTAACTTGAGAAAATTATGTCTAAATATGCATGTCTCTCGTTGAAGAACGGACAAGCTGGGTCCAATAACAAAAGTTACTAGTATCGAGGAAAGGCTGAAATCCGGGTGGACAAGATTTTGAACTCCAGTCAATTTCAGGAAAATTAAAATCCCCAGTGATTATTTTAATGTTAAAATTGGACTCCGAAACAAATTTAAAAATTTACAAAGTTTTAGCATCATCATCGGATGATGAATTAGGCGGCTTGTAAACACATCTTAGAATCGCCTTGTGCCGTGGCGACAGGATAATGGATGCGAAGCAGTAATCACCAGAGAATGACGTAACATCTAGACCAAATGGGAAGTGCTTGAATGAAGTTGTAAGAAAGAGAAGACAACCACCACCACGCTTGATAATGCGGTCTTGACGGTAGAGATCATACTGTTCTATGACAAGCAAAGTGTCGGAAATTAAGAGATGGGTCCAAGATTCAGTTACACATAAGACATCGGGCATTAACTCGAAAGCAATAACTCTCAGTTGGGTCATCTTATTTATAACAGATCCAGCATTAAGTAAATTAACATCTAGCGTAGATCGAGTATCCACACTAGGGTTATCATTATTTATAAAAAAGGAAGAGTTGGTGGTGGTGAAGTAAACTGTAGAGTCCCGTAGTCCCATGAAAGTACTGCATGATCACTTCGACCAAGTGAAGGTAGGCAATGTACCTTGTCTATATTGTCAGGATACTTAGTGAAGATGAGATCTAAAAAACTAGCCCGTTGTCCTCCACATGCTCTCGTTGAAGAGCTTCAAGTGTTGTATTGAGCAGACGGTGATGGAATGAATACTTTGATCACTGCGCCTGCAGATCGTTCCATCAAATGTTGGGTGCATTGAAGTCACCCATAAGAACAACATCCGGTGGACTTCCAATCATCTTTATGTTCTCAAAAAATAATTATCAGCGTCGGTGTCCATCCCCGGTGGTCGGTAGACAGTCAAAGCTTCGAGAGACTGCAATCCCGTGTCTATATTCTCAGCCAAATAGTCTCGATACCACTGGTAATCTTCTCTGTCCTTTCACACACAGTAAAGTTGCTCTTAACATACATCGCAACTCCTACACCCTGGCGGTGTATGCTGTCTCTCCTGAACAGCTGGTACCCGGATAATGCTACTTCGCAATTGCTGAAGTTCTGTGACTGCCATGTTTCTGTGATTGATATAGTATCAGGACGCAGAATGGCTACCTGTATTTTCAGTTCGTCGAGCTTCGAAAACAAACTTTGGGTGTGGTTTTACAGAATTTTAAGTTGCCAACACTAGGCAGAGCCAAATTCTGTTTGTCTCGAGTTTGCCAACGCTACTTTGCCACTGCCATCATAAGCACTGGCTGGTACCAGAGCAATACCGCATTTCTCTGTATCACGCGTCCTCTGAAAATAACCAGGCTCTTCTCTGCAGTTGCAAGTTCACTCTTCAATTCCATCATTAAATCGCAGAGTTTCAGACGTTCTGCTAGAGAGTACTCCAGCTGAAAAAACCTTCTTATGAGAGTTTCGGAGGATGGTCTTCCTAGAGACCAGCAGCTTAGCCTCTTGTTGTCCACGACAATTTTGATAGGCCATGATCTCACATTTTCTGCCTGATCCCTTTCTGTTTTTCCTATCCTGAAGGCTGTGCGAACAGTTACCTTCTCTCTCAAATGAAGGATTCATGAGAGTTGTTTTTGTACTGAATACTCATGTTATGGTGTTTTTCAATTCTATCTAGCCATGCGTTGGTATTTTTGCTCTCAACTAAGGGCTCTTTAGAACTGCTGTGATGGCTGACAGAAGTTGAGTCAGTGGCTGGAACTGTCTTCGGAAGAGGCCTTATTGAACTTGTCATGATGTTACTGTTATACAATTTGGCATTTATCGGGGGCAATCCATGCGGTTTTAACCTTAAAGTCGTTGAAGCTAAAAAGTTGTCTTTCCATAGCAAAAACCCGCCAATTTTGGTCAAAATTGTTTCAGCGATTGAAGTTGACCTTATTTTCTTTAAGCATGAGCACTCAGCTCAATATTTGAAAAAAAAACAAATTGTTTATCTGTAGGGATAAAACCCCAATGGAACGTCGGGTTTCACCCTCATTAGCAAACAAGAAGCCTTCGTCTACACCTTCAACATCAAAAGTTACCTCAAAGAATTTTCCTGTAGCAAATGCAAGCCCACGGCCATCCGGATCGACAGGAATTTTGATTCCAGCTGAATCTTCACCCGTTAACCTTGTTCCTGGTTTGAGTGAAATTGTGTCAACGCCACATCTTTCTCCTCCCAAGCAAACCACGCCTGATATAGCTGCCAAATCTAGTAAACCTAAGAAAACTCCTAGTAAATCTGAATCATTGGCTAAGCCATGCATTAAAATCAGTAATGTCATTACCGATGGGAAACCTGTTAACCCCTCAGCATCTCCAACAGCTTTGAACGCTAACGTTAGCATCTTTCTTAACCAAAAAAGTGTCCGAAATCCCCAAATAATTACCGCTTCTAATTATGATACCAGTTTTTCGAAATCCTTTTTTCGTTTTTCCAATGCACCTTTTACGCCAATTTATGCTAACTTCCTAAAAATCGCATTTCTATTAAACCCCATATCTTTCAAACGCCACAATATAGCCTTCCCTTCCATAGTTTTCATCCAAATATGCCGTTGTACAATAATCTCAGTTCTCTTAACAGTAATATTTCAACAAATTGTAGACCAGAGCAATTTTGTTTCCCCCCTCTCGTTTCTTCTTTCCAGTTTTCTTCTCCGCCACCAAATTATCCTTTTTTATAAATACTGATGAGCGAAACCTGCAGCTCAGGAATACGCTCAGCTTAGTTTCACTCAATGCGAGATCAGTTGTAAATAAGATGGCTGAGCTTAGAACAGTAGACATTGAGCTTGGTCCAGATGTGCTGTGCATCACTTAATCCTAGGCTCACTCTCTTATTTCTGACTCGACGCTTGCTATAGATAATTTCAATTTGTACCGACAAGACTGCGCTGAAAAACGTAGCGGTGGTTGCCTCCTTTATATTAAGTCATCCTTTGTACATTTCCGTTTTCAGCTGAGCATTTCGTCCTTTTCTGGAAATGTATGCTTTGCTTCAGTCATCCTCCCTCACAATAAAAAAGCGTTTATTGGTTGTGTCTATAATCCTCCGTGTTATTCTGGCAATGAAAGCGAGCTCTGTAAACTATTTGAAAAATGTGCAGACACTCAATTTGATGTCAAAATAATCGTAGGCAATTTCAATCTGCCAGACATTGACTGGCAGGCAAATTCCTCTCCGCCTAAACATCAGAAATTGGTCGATACTATTAACTTTTCAAACATGTCCCAACTGGTCAGATCAGTTACTAGAAATGACAACATTTAAGATTTAATTTTACAAATGATGTCCACCCTCTCTTTCTGAATTTTCTTCATGATCTTTTCACAAGTGATCACGAAATAATTCACTGTTGTTTTCCAGTCCCCCTTCTTACGAAGCCTGAGGTTAAATGCAACAACCTCGACTTTGCTAACACAAACCATGAATTAATAAATAATTTCGCAAGCACTCTAGATTGACATAGCATATGTTCAATCAACGATCCGAACTTTTTCCGTGTGCTATTGCAGAGCCTCACAGAACAAATCCAGGCTTTTATCCCGTTTAAGTTTTTTAATTCAAATACACCTTTATCTACTGTTCCGTATTTTCTCCAAAACAGACTTTAAAAATTACGAAATCAACTTAAAGCTCCATCTAAAAGCTCTTTGTCAGTTCACTTAAGGATTGCACAAATTTTTGAATTAGCATCGAAAATAAGGCTCGCGAAAGATAAGCGTAGGGTGTGTCGGGCACTAAGTGATGGCAATTCATCCAAATCTGTTGCTCATATCTTCCATGTTTGGTCATCGGCTAAGCGTCTGAATGTAACTTCGCTCTTACTGGACTGTAACAAAAAATTCGTTACAGAGGACTTGGGCAAAGCAGAATTGTTAAATTCGTTTTTGCCAACCACTTTACCACTGAAAGTAGCCCCACTCCACTCAACTCCTCTGCTTTCAAATTCAAATTCACTTCTAATAACCATTAATTTATCGCCTTCAGGTATTCAAAAAGAAATAGCTCACCTAAAAAATTCACATTCGGTTGGAACTGATAACATTACAAACTCACTTATTAAACAGTTAAGTGATTTTCCACCTTTACTAGGCAAATTATTCTCAGTATTTTTCGAAAATGGTTTCTTCCCCGATTATTGGAAAACTTCTATTATAATACCAGTTTTTAAATCTGGTTCCCGCTCGGACATTCATAAGTATCGCGGTGTTCATAAAACGCCCTCCCTTGCTAAACTCTTCGAAAAACTAATTGCAAAACAAATCATGGATTTTTGCATAAGCAATCAAATTATCAAATTTTCCCAACACGGCTTCTTATGCGACCGCTCTTGTGAAACCTGCCACATGTCTTTTCTAAATCTACTAACCTCTCATCGTAGTGATCGTCTCTCTGTGGTAGTTATCTATTTTGATCTTAGTAAGGCATTCGATAAAGTGCCTCATAAACGGCTTCTAGCTAAACTAGAAGCTATAGGATTTCTAAGTGCCCTTACTGACTTTATTAGATCATACCTTAATGATCGAAAGCAAAATGTTTTAGTTGGGTCCTCCTACTCAAGTGCTACCCCGATTGTTAGTGGTGTCCTTCAAGGTACCGTATTAGGTCCTTTGTTTTTCTTACTGTATATAAATGATATTTAATAGAAAGTTAAACATTCTCAATCTTTAATTTATGCTGATGACCTCAAATGCGTGTATTCCTTCTCTAACTCTACGGCCGATCGGTGCCTAGAACAAATTCATTCAGAGTTGGACGCTCTTACGGCATGGAGCTCCACATGTCTAATGGAGTTCTCACCTACTAAGTGTCGCTACATGAGTTTTGGGCCTGAAAGGCTGCCGCAACCTCTTATTTTTAAAGGTTGCCCTATGATTGAATGTTCCTCCTTCAAGGACTTGGGCTTAAACTTCACCAATAAATTAGATCTTTCGCCTCATGCCGATAGAATTACGGCCAAAGCTGCTCAGATTTGCGGCTTTATTTCTTATAATTTCTACCTTCCTGAAATTAAATTAACACTTTATCGTATGTTTGTTCCTCCCATTCTTGAATTTTTCTGTCCTTTCTTCGGCTTAATGAACGAATATAGCCGTTCAAAAAGTGAAAATGTCCGTAGACATTTCACAAAAAAACTCCTATTTCCGACTCTTTCAACTACTTCCTACTCAACAAGACGCCAGCTAACGAAGCTAAAATTTCTTTGAGTCAGGAGACTTGAAGCAGGCTTTTGTCTCTTTTTCCGACTAAATAATAGTTCAAATCTCCCAAAGCTTTCTGTCATTACCCCCGTTAGTCTTCCTTACAACCGAAGAAATTTACATTAAGTATACCTCCCCCTGCATCCTCCACATGTAAACGCTCTCTCTTCTTTGCTTCTAGGTATAGTTTTCTTTGGAATAACTTGCCAATTGAAATAAGCTCGTTAAATAGTCTATCTGCATTCAAGCGAAGACTACACATTTATCTTAACACTGATTCTATTAACCTTTTATTTTCCTCATCGTTTCCCAGTAGCTTTCCCCATGACTCGGAGAAATGACCATCGGAATTTAAGTGACCCTCTTGAAACTATATTTTCGCTACCTCAAGTCACCCATGAACTATGATGTCTCCTTATATCACCAGTCATCCAAACGATGACGTCATTCGGACGTACACATTCGGTGGTCCACAGTCTAAAATGCTACCGTTTCTTTGGATACTAACCATCATCAGAATTCAATTCTGGATCCTTAGATGTTGAGGACTTAAGTTCATTGACGCATTTTCGTAAGATTTTGTTTCATACGCCTAAGTGATAAAGAACGAATCACCTCGACGTTTCATTATCTCATTCTGAAATGCTACTACCGTATTACCCTAATCTACCACGTGACCATTTTTCCTAAGCAGTTTTTTTCTTCTACCTTCAATTAAAATGAAGGCTTATTCAATTCTTCTGCCATTTTTATGGTAGGATTTTTTTCAATGCCTATTTTTTCTAGTTCACCATTAATTTAAAAACATCGCTAACTGTTGACAAGTTATGTATTTGTACATTTTATCTGCACACATTGTCATAACTTTATTTCGTTACTAATGTTTGCTTAGACATTGCCTTTGCCAGTGCTAACCAAATATAAATTCTAAATTCTAAATAAAGTCAGAAGCTACTTAGACTGCATTATCTTATATATTTACGATAAACACTTTTTGTTTTAGCTCTAACGCAGGTAATCTCTTTCTGTCCGTCAATATTCTGCTTCAGGAGCTTTCTTCAATACTAAATCTCGTCTTACGATGTTTGTGAGTTTGATCAATATATGGATACAGTTAACGCAGGTTTCATCTTCGTAACTCATACTATTTAATGGTAAGTACGCTTTCGGCACGGTGTGCCGATCGTCAGCTGCAGGCATGAGGAGCACGAGCACAAATCCTGAAAGGGACGGTAATATCGCCAGACTTTCCTTCTTAAAAAGTGCCGCTGCTTTGCAAGCTATTATAATCACAAATTCTGCCTGTCCATCAATTATGAAATTTGATTAGTATTTTAAGCAAATAAAAAACGTCAATTCAATTCAATTTATTGAGGGAAATAGGCATAGGCCTTTTAGTACCCTATTTGTAACGTGAAATTAATGGCGGTATACAGAGAACTCATTTGGGTTGCAACAGTTCAAAGACGATCATAAAATATGACAAATGGTGTGTGAGTCTCAAGGGTTTAGTTACATTCCTCATGGCTCCGGCTCATTTTGGAACATAAAACTGTCAAGGTTCCTTTTAAAGCTTTCCCAGAGTTGGTGACGTCACAAAGTTTGCAGGTAGGGTATTCCATGGTTTTACCACTCTGACAGAAAAGGAGAACTTGCGCACATTTACTCTCGCATGCTGGACGCGCAGTTTCAATGAGTGACCTCGGAGATGGGTCGTCGCAGCAAATTCAAAGCAGTCCAAGAATTACAGGCAACAATCCAATCCTTTCACAATGCGGAATGTCTGCAGGAGATCCCTGCGCATTTTCCTATAACTCAAAGGGAACAGAATAAGATTCGTTAGGCGGGTTGGATAAGGCAAGGCGCTTTGACTCAGTACCATTTTGGTGCCTCTCCTTCGTACTCTTTCGAGGCAGTTCTGATCTTGAACGGTCCAGGGTCTCCAGGCTTGTATAGCAAATTACAAATCTGGCCTAACGAATGTTCAAAGGAATCTTTGCGAAAATATCTTCATTGAAATTATAAAAGGCTCATCTGATGGCATGCAAAACAGCCATTGCGCTCTTTGCCACTTTCGAGCAGTGAGACGATGGTTTTAAGGTGGTGGTCGTCAGCACACCAAGGTCCTTTTGGGTTTTCCACGTCTTGTAAGGCTCCACCGTTGACAAAGTAGCTTCTACTGTTGGCAGATCCAGATGGGTTGCCTAAGCGAAGCATTGTACACTTATCGCTGTTTAACCGCAAAAATCAATGATTCGTCCACTCCTCCAACCGAGTTAAATTGATCTGTAGTTTATCTTCGTCAGTAGGGCTCTGGATTACAGTCCAGATTTTCATGTCATCGGCAAACATTGCTGCTTCATAGTCAAGATCCCTGACACAATCGTCCAGGTATATTAGGAACAGTATTGGCCCTAGTACTGGAACCTGAGAAACCCCACTCTCGACCGTAGCATGAATTTATCACTCTTGGCCGATGCACACGACCTGGCAACGACCCACGAGAAAGTTTTTTGATCCACTTGCGGAGGTGACCTCTGATTTTAATTCTTTCTTACTTTAGAATTAAGAATTTAGAATTTATATTTGTTTAGCACCGGGAAGGTACTGTCTAAGCAAACATTAGTAACGAAATAAAGTTAGGACAATGTGTGCAGATACAATGTACAATTCATAACTTGTCCTGCTATGTCAACAGTTAGCAATGTTTTAAAATTAATGGTGAACTAGAAAAAAATAGGCAGTGAAAAAAAACTCCTACCATGAAAATGGAGGCAGAGTTCAATAGGCCTTCATTTTCGAATAGAAGGTAGGAGAAAAAAACTGCTTAGGAAAAATGGTCAGGTGGTAAAATAGGGTAATACTGCAGTAGCATTTCAGAATGAGATAATGAAACGTCGAGGTAATTCGTTCTTGATCACTTAGGCGTATGAAACAGAATCTCACGAAAATGCGTCAATGAACTTAAGTCCTCAGCATCATAGGATCCAGAATTGAATTCTGATGATGGTTAGTATCAAAAGAAACCGCAGCATTTAAGACTGTGGACCACTGAATTTGTACGTCCGAATGACGTCATCATTTGGAAGACGGGTGATATAGGGAGACATTATAGTTCATGGGCGTCTCGAGGTAGCGGTTATATAGTTTCAAGAGGGTTACTCAAATTCCCGATGGTCCTTTCTCCGAGTCATGGGGAAAGCTACTGGGAAAAGATGAGGAAAATAACAGGTTAATAGAATCAGTGTTTAGATAAATGTGCAGTCTTCGATTAAATGCAGATAGACTAGTTAACGACCTAATTTCAATTGGCAAGTTATTCCAAAGAAAACTATACCTAGAAACAAAGAAGAGAGAGCGTTTGCACGTGGAGGATGCAGGGGGAGGTATAATTAGTGCAGAATTTCTTAGGTTATAAGGAAGACTAACGGGGGTAATGACAGAAAGCTTTGGGAGAGTTGAACTATTATTAAGTCGAAAAAGGAGACAAAAGCCTGCTTCAAGTCTCCTGACTCAAAGAAATTTTAGCTTCGTTAGTTGGCATCTTGTTGAGTAGGAAGTAGTTGAAAGAGTCGGAAATAGGAGTTTTTTTGTGAAATGTCTTTGGACATTTTCAATTTTTGAACGGCTAGATTCGTTCATAAAACCGAAGAAAGGAAAGCAAATTTCAAGAATGGGAAGTACAAACATACGATAAAGTCTTAATTTAATTTCAGGAAGGAAGAAATTATAAGAAATAAAGCCGCAAATCTGAGCAGCTTTGGCCGTAATTCTATCGGCATGAGGCAAAAGATCTAATTTATTGTTGTAGCTTAAGCCCAAGTCCTTGATGGAGGAACATTTAATCATATGGCAACCTTCAAAGATAAGAGGTTGCGGCAGCCTTACAGGCCCAAAACTCATGTAGCGACACTTAGTAGATGAGAACTCCATTAGCCATGTGGAGCCCCAGGCCGAAAAAAGAGCGTCTAAGTCTGAATGAATTTGTTCTAGGCACCGTTCGGTTGTAGAGTTAGAGAAGGAATACACGCATTTGAGATCATCAGCATAAATAAAAGATTGAGAATGTTTAACTATCGACGAAATATCATTTATATACAGTAAGAACAACAAAGGACCTAATACGGTACCTTGAAGGACACCACTAACAATCGGGGTTGTAGCACTTGAGTATGAGGACCCTACTTAAACTTTTTGTTTTCGATCATTTTAGGTATGATCTAATAAAAGTCAGTAAGGGGACTACGAAATCCTATAGCTTCTAGTTTAGCTAGAAGTCGTTTGATGAGGCACCTTATCGAATGCCTTACTAAGATCAAAATAGATAACTACTACAGATAGATGATCATTACGAAGAGAGTTTAGTAGATTTAGAAAAGACATGTGGCAGGTTTCACAAGAACGGTCCGGTAAGAAGCAGTGTTGGGAAAAAGTTGATAATTTTGATTGCTTATGCAAAATCCGTGATTTGTTTTGCAATTAGTTTTTCAATAGAGTTTAGCAAGAGAGGGCGTTTTATGAACACCGCGATAGTTATGAATGTCCGAGCGGGAACCAGAATTAAAAACTGGTATTATAATATAAGTTTTCCAAAAATCGGGGAAGAAACCATTTTTTAGAAATACTGAGAATAATTTGCTTAGTAAAGGTGGAAAATCCCTTAACGGTTTAATAAGTGAGTTTGGAATGTTATCAGTTCCAACTTGTACATCAGTCTCCGGTGGGGCACAGTGTCGAATGCCTTTTTGAAATTCAATGAAGGCGATGTGAATCGCGTGTATATCTCCAAGTGCTTGGGTCTACCCCTGGAGAGATTGCAGCAAATTTTTCGTGCAGGATCTTCCTTTTCGGAACCCATATTGACAGTTTCATATCAAATTATGAGTCTCTAGGAATTTCACCAATTCGCTCTTGATGATCCTCTCCTTAATCTTGCCAAGGATGCATGCTTAGCTTATGGGCCTGTAATTGGTTACTAACGCCCTGCTACCGCTTTTGTACAAGGAAGTTATATGCGCCAGCTTCCAATCGATAGGAAGTGTTCCGGAGTCAAATGACGTTTAAAGGAGCCCTGACAGAGGTGCGGAAAGTTCATTGGCGAGTTCTTTCAGGAGTTTGGGTGGAAACTCGTCTGGTCCTGGGGATTTTGACAATTTTAGTTCGTTTAATTCCTCTCGGATCAGAACTTCTGAGAGTAGTATGTGGCTAATGCTTGCATGTGGCAGATAATCCGCTGAGGGACGAAGGAAACTTGCGTCGTTTGTGAAGACTGAGCGGTAGAACTGTGAAAAGTACTCGGCTTTGTCTCTGTTTTTAGAAAGTTCGACGCCCACGGCAGTCTTAATCATCGGGATTTGATGCTTATTCCTTGTACATCTGCGAAAATAACTGTAGACTAACTTTGGATTCTGCGTTGCCTTTTGCAGCAAAGGTTTCTCGAATTTTCGTCACGTTTTAAGGCTAAGGCTTCTCAGTTTGTTCCTCTGTGTTTTAAACGTGTTTAAATGTGTGACTTGATTTTACTTGCAACATTTTCTCCCCAATTTGGGCTTCCTGTTTATTTCCTATTTAGGTTGCTGTCTAGCCAACCAGGACGCTTGCTCTGATGGACACTCGTCAGTGGGCAGTGGTTATCCATGAGTTGCAGAAGAGCATTCCGGAAGAACTCCCAATCTTCGTTCACAGCGCCGTAAAATATCGAGGTCCAGTTGAGGTCTGTTAAAGCTGCTCGCATCCGATGAAAATTTCCAGTTTATTTACACTTAACTAAAAGAACTTGATAAAACGTATGAAGGATAATTAGAAACTACTTAGACGTTTATCAGGTCTCGAGGCACCTGGATAACATTTTCCTTGCACAACTTTTTGAGGAATTGTTTCGCTAGACTGTTAATTGTGCACGAATGAGTTCTGTAGTCCGTTAGAATTTGTTAAAAATAACAAAATTCGCTCAAAATATGATTTCTGAGAAAGTACCACACGAGAAGAAAATTTCAAAGGCACAGAAAGTAATTTTGCACGTGCCATTCCGGTGGAAACCTCGGAGGCGGTAACTGAATCGTTGTGGAAGTATTCGCAGTTAGAAAGCAGGTAATTGAATTTTGCTCAGTTGGGCTCAACGATAAAACAGCAGAAGCACTCATTTGTTTTAAATGATCATTAAATTTCATAGTTGATGGACAGTCAGTATTTTGATGCTACTAGTACGCAAAGCAGCGGCAATTTTTTAGAATGAATACGTGGCAATATTGCCTTCACTTCTAGGATTTGTGCTCGTGCTCTTCATCCCTGCAGCCCACAATTGGCACAACGTGCCAAAAGCGCACTTACCATAAATATTATGGGTTCCGAAGTTGAACGCAGCGTTAGCTCTACCCATATATTGAGCAAACTCAAAAAATTGGAAGACGAGATTGGGGATTTAAGGAAACTCCTGAAGAAGAATATTGAAGTACAGATAGAGATATCCTGTGTTAGAGCGAAAAAAGCAAAGCTCAAACGCAAATAATTCAAAACAATTCCGTCTTAAAAGCTTCCGAATTTATGGATTGCAATCCATCAAATGCCAAATTTTATAACAGTAATATCAGGACAACTGCAATAATGCCACTTCCAAAGGCAATTACAACCACAGACTCGGTTACTGTCAGTTATCCCAGCAGTTCTAAAGAGCTCTTAGTTGACAGCGAAACAACCGACCCGTGGCGAGATAGAATTGGGAAACACCATAACAGGAGTATGAAGTTGAAAACAACTCTCCTGTATCCCTCAGGTTATTCAGAGAAAAATATATAGATAGATAGATGTTTTATTTGAGTACCCGGAATGGCACTGTCATTGGACAGAAATCCATTAAAACGAATGCAAAATCGTGTAAAGTTAAGTGTGAATAGTAGGTTAGGTATTGTCGATGACAATTGACACAAATCAGTGTGTCAAAATATTAGATAAAACAGCAGACAGTAAAAAACTCCTTGGGCATTTTTATGGAAGAGATATAACTTGAGTGGGGTTTGTGGGATTTTAAGGAGAAAAAACAGTCGCTCCTAGGGGAAAAACATACGCATTAGGTAGGACCGACATGCTGAGCGTTCAAAACGCTCCTTATCGTGGGAAAAATCATTTAACGACAGAGGCTACTTTTTAGCACCACAGGTGTGATCCTAATGTCTATCGACTGGCTATAAGCGTATCCGCCAAGGATTCTAGACAGGGAAAACCTTCGCAGGCATCGTGCATACGCTTAGGGTTGAACGAGGAAAGGACCGTAGAGATCGTGAAGGCCATGGTAGAATTGCCAGAGAAGCAACCACGATATTATTATTGCTGATTTCTCAGACCACCAACAGAGGAACCCAAAATGATCGTCAACAGTCCAAGTAGGGTCGACACCGTGACATGTAAAAAGGTTAAAATGTATATAAATAAGCAAAAGATAGGCGCAATTATCAAAAATTAAATCTAAAATACAATCTTTTCTAGTCACTGAGCTGACTAATTGAGACATGTTTGAAAAATACATAGTGTTCAACAAGTTTCCAAATTTTGGCGGAGAAGTATTTGCATGCCAGTCTATTTCTGGCAAATTAAAATCTCAACGAATATTTTGACATAAAACGGAGCTTCTGTAACTTTTTCAACGAGTTCACAGAGCTGACTTTCATTGCCGGAATAACAAGGAGGATTATAGACCCAGCCAATTATGGTTTTTTTTCTTGTGCGGTAGGACGACTAAAACGAAACAAGTATTTCAAGATAACGTAGAAATGCTAAGATCATAAGGGGAATGTACAAGAGAAGATTTGACTTTAAAAAAACAACCACCGCCACATTTTTCAATGTTGTCTTGTCCAGATAAACTAAAATTATCTAAAGCGAGCGTTGAGTCTGAAATTAGAGCATGAGCCCAAGATTCAATGATGCACATAATATCTTGGTCAAACGTAGAAGCTAAAGTTGTTAGCTCAGTCATCTTTTTCACGACTGACCTCACAGTGTATCGAAGAACGCCCTAGGCCAAGGGAATTGCGTAGTTATCCAGAGTTTACATGAAGCAAATGCTCCTACCCAAAATGAAAGGCTCTCCGCTTACCTTTTCATGTTTCAACACCTGCTGAACGATATACTTCATTTGAGAGAAAATGTAACTGTTCGCACAGCCTTCAGGATAGGAAAAACAGAAAGGGAGCAGGCAGAAACTGTGAGATCATGGCCTATCAAAATTTTCGTGGACATCAAGAGGCTAAGCTCCTGGTTTCTAGGAAGACTAACCTCCGAAACTCTCATAAGAAGGTTTTTTCAGCTGGAGTACTCTATAGCAGAACGTCTAAAACGCTGCGAATTAGTGATGGAATTGAAATGTAGACTCGCAGCTGGAGAGAAGAGCCTGGTTATTTTCAGAGGACGCGTGATACAGAGAAATGCGGTATTGCTCTGGTACCAGCCAGTGCTTATGATGGCAGTGGTAAAGTAGCGTTGGCAAACTCGAGACAAACAGAATTCGGCTCTGCCTAGTGTTTTTTAACTTAAAAATATGTAAACCAACACCCAAAGTTTGTTTTTGAAGCTCGACGAACTGGGAAAACAAGTAGCCTTTCTGCGTCCTGATACTATATCAATCACAGAATCATGGCTGTCACAGAACTTCAGCGATTGCGAAGTAGCATTATCCGGGTACCAGCTGTTGAGGAAAGACAGCATACACTGCCAGGGTGGAGGAGTTGCGATGTATGTTAAGAGCAACTTTAGTGTGTTTGAAAGGAAAGAGAAGATTACCAGTGGTATTGAAACTATTTGTCTGATAATATAGACACGGGATTGCAGTCTCTCGAAGCCATGACTGTCTACCGACCACCGGGGATGTACACCGACGCTGATAATTATTTGTGGAGAACATAAAGATGATTGGAAGTCCACCGGATGTTCTTTTCTTGGGTGACTTCAATGCACCCAACATTTGATGGAACGATCTGCAGGCGCAGTGATCAAAGTATTCATTCCATCACCATCTGCTCAATACAACACTTGAAGCTCTTCAACGAGGGCGTGTGGAGGACAACAGGCTAGTTTTTTAGATCTCATCTTAACTAAGTATCCTGACAGTATAGACAAGGTACATTGCCTACCTCCACTTGGTCGAAGTGATCAAGCAGTACTTGCATGGGTCTATGGTTTATATTCTGTGTCATCTGAAATAAATGAAACCAGGCCCCGTCTATGGCGGGGAGACTTTTGCAAAATGAGAGCTGAGGCATTACGAATAGACTGGGATCTTCTGTTCTCCGGGATTGTCACAGAAGACTGGAATTTATTAAATGAGTGGTCGTTGAATCTTCTTAAATGCCACTGTCCTTCAACAAATCTTATGATATCTAACAGACCACAGTGGCTAAAAAGAGATCTCAAATGAGAAAATAGCAGAAAAGGAAGGCTTTGGAAAAAATTTTGCCGATCTAATGAAAAGATACCCTTAAAAGAATACAAAATTCAAAGGAACAAGTTAAAAGGTTGATCTTCAAAAGACGACGGGATTACGAGAGGGAAGGCTTTCGCAAGCAGTTCCCAATCCCAAATTGCTCTGCAGCTATTTACGAAAAAGCACACCTAACAGGAACCCGATTCCCGCTACGAGATTTGATGAAGGTTTCGAGATATCAGAAATTAAAACAAAGCTGAACACTTTTCGCAGGCCTTTCACTCGGTTTACATCAGAGAAGTTGTTTTAATTTTATCTAATTACGAGACTATTGGAGGAACAATTATTCAGGATATGGTCTTTCGAGAAGAGGCAGTTTTTGAAAAATTAACAAGTCTGAAGCCATGAAAATCCACTCGATACAAAAGACACTGTGCATGTGACTTACATTGGTTTCCAGGAGGCCTTCGATAGTGTTCCACACCAGCGTTTCCTTTACAAGTTGAGAATGTTGAGAATGGGAGGCAAAAACTTACTTTGATCAAGCATTTTCTCGTTTGTCGTTCCCAAGTGGTCTGTGTAGGTGGAGCGTGATCAAAGCCCACAGTCATCGAGAGTGGAGTCCCACAAAGTTCAGTGCTCGGACCGATCCTAGTTCTCTTGTTCCTTAATGATTGTGTAAATGAATTGGACTGTTACTTTACGATGTTGGTAGAAGATATAACAATCATAAAATTCATCCACAATGCTGCCGGCGGAGACAATTTCCAAGACAATCTTCGTCGATTGGACGAGTGGTTCCGCAAATGGCTCCTGTCCTTCAATTCAAACAAATGCGCCCTGCTGCGGCTGTGAACTCGAAATCAGGTCTCTGATATACGACCCTACTATTTGAATGGCATGCCACTCCGAGAAGCAAAAACACAAAATGAACTCGGCGTTTGGATGACGGATTACCTGAAGCCTTCTACGCAATGTTCCAAGGTGGCTAAATCCGCCAATTCAATGCTGTACGCTATCGAGCGGACATTTAAAGTTTTCGAGGAAGACTGATTTTCTAACGTCTTTGGTATGTTTGTAAGGCTACATCTTGAATATGCAATCCAAGCCTGGCGACCATTGACCCAGCAGGACTTTAAATATTAACTGGTCTGACGCCATGAAAACTCAGTTTACCAGCGGCTGAGAACGTATGCAAGCGATTTCTGGTCATTTGCAAAGACTCATAACACTGTGTCGAAAATAAAAATTTATTTGGAATTTATTTGACCGCAATCAGCGTTACTTCACACCAGCATGGTTCATAGCTGTCTCGGTGGGTCAGGTTATTGAGCCTATAGTACTAAGTAGTAGTATTAGAAGTATTCTATTTATTATCATTAGTAGTACGGTGTTCGGTGTGACCACCCGGATAGTCTGTGGAAGAGAATTGTCACAACCAGGACCAAAACCAGTTTGCAGTAGAAAGCTTGAAGGCGCAAGTGGTGGGATATACCCTGCCGGGAACTGAATCTTTCGCTCAGCGGAGTACACTGGCGATAGCAATGTTCTGACTGAGATGGGCTCAGATGAGCCTGAGTGCAAGATAAGCTGTTCGAATCCGTACTTTATATATTTGAAGCAGAGATTATGTGAGCGTAGGACCATAGGTGGCCTGAGCTGCAAATTTGACAAGCTAGAATAGAGAGGAAAGCTGGAACTTGCCTTTGGATCCAAAAAAGAATCCCCCAGGAAGAGTTTAAATGTAGTCTGGTTATGTAATAGAAGTTGGCCGCATTATCACGAGCTGCAACTGTCGCCTGAATGTAGGAGGTGGAATGAATCTGATATCAGAAATGCAAGGATGGAATAGATACAGGCCCGACGGTTCATGTCGATGAGTAAGTCAGCTGAGTGAACGCCGAGATTCAAATTCGCGGGTAAAGGGTGACGACAAACTGTCAAAGATTGCAAGCACTAAGGCCAGGAGATCTGTTATTACCACCAGCCATCAGAAGATCATCATTTAAGCGTAGGCAAAGCAGAGAAATCGTAACGTACTTAACGGCTAGAATTTATGAGAGCAGGGCGCAATTAAAGCAAGCGACCATGGGCGGTCGTTTGCAACGCTAACCGTTCCTAAACCAATAAACAAGTCAGTCAGTTCTAACGTAAACTTTTTCCATCAATAGTTAAACACATTTAATACCAAACTGGTCTCTGCACCCTAAACCGGCTGCCTTTCAGCTGCAAACTATTCTTAGATGAATGCCCGACTAATGGGGATGCGCAGCTCTACTTTATCCTCCCTCTTGTTCAGCTATCAACCTGCTTCTCGTCACGGCTGGCAAAGATGGCACAAGATTTACATTCGCTCGACATCTAACAGAGTTTCCTTCATCCCGTAACTCACTCAAGTAATTTACCTTGCTAGGTCAGACGACCTCCTCGTCTCTACTCAGCACGGTTCACACAAATCAGTATCATTTCAACCTTGACAACAGGTTTGGACACTGCATTTTACCTTTTTCACTTTCACCACAAATAAAAGGCCGTCAGGAAAACGGGTCGACTTTATATCATCTGCAAGCATTACTTACCTTTGGGAAGTACCATTGAAAGTCTGTTAGTCTAGACACAAATTATGGACGTTCGAATGAAATCATCATGATCTGGCAAGTCATTTGTCCTGGCTCCCTGAAAATAGATAAGGGCGCTGCATTTTGCCTACCTCACTTTCATCTCAAAGTCAGAAAAATGCGTCGACCGAAAGTCCAACGCCGACAATACTACTTATATTCTCACCTCAGTCAGTACTGTCTAAATCTGCGACAGCAAGCCTGCAGAAACTTCTGTTTGTTACTGATGCTAGATTTAATCATGCCCCTCATAAATCCCCTGAATTTCGTTACGCCGTCATCTGTTTGTTATTTCAGGCTGTGTTCGATCGCCGTCTTGTGTCCTCTCTACCTCTGTCTTGATCTTGGACCCCAACGTCAGGGCTTCTGACTTTTCCAATACTATATTTATCGTGCACTTTAACACTTCTTTTGAACTCACGATCGATTGCTGGTAATCATGCAGATTCAAGAAGGTTACCTATCCCTAAAACAGATAAATTTCTGGTTTTGAAAGTTTAGATAGCCCTTTATTGTAGGACAAGGAAATAAGAACGACCTCTCACATTATGTAGATGACAGTGAAGAAACTTTCAGTGATCGTACCTAGTTTTGTGTCCTAACAACAATCGTTAACCTAATCTTAGCCCTAACTCTGCCTTATCCTTAACCATAGCTCCAAACCCAATCACATTTCCAACCTTAATAATAATCAAATTTCCCCTGACTAAAGTGCAAAGTCAGCAGTATTCTGGACAATTCGTAATCCTATATCCTGCCGGAGGGAGGCATATAAACGATCGCTACCAAAGTTTCTCTCCTCAAATATGCCACAGGCTTTCTGATCCTAATTCAGAAAATGTTCGCTCTTTTCACCAGATCCTTTTCAAATACCGCAGTCTCACTCGTCTCAAATTAGATGCCCACAGTCCCGGAACAGCGTGATTCAACAAGAGATTTGTTTCCGGCCTCAATGTCCAGTTAAACATTCCTTTTGCATTCTGGTCCATCTAAAGTCATTCCACTCACAGTATCATTATCTGGAACAAATGCACCACGGGCGCAGAAGCCCTGACAGCAGCGCACAGGGTTTAAGAGTTCACTCGCGCTCATCTGAGCGCATCCCATGCAGAACACTCTGACATCGCCAGTCTGCTACGTTCACTGAAAAATGGACGGTTTCACGCAGATTACACTCCCCCAGCTCGTGCCTTCCAACTTTTACTGCTAACTGTGATTGCTTCTGACTGTGACGTTTCGGGCACACGAAATTTCGACAGTCTTTTCCGGGAATGTCTGCTGCGTGCCGTACATCATGGCATGCGCAGGGACATTAACATGCATGTGAAGTAGTTTAAAGTGGTGATAGAAATGCGCTGCATCTTCCGCACTCCCTTCGGGTTTCGGGACCGGAGGTCGGAGGGGACGCAGGTGGCTGGCAAAACGTGAACCTGTACCTAGGCGTGGCACCACACGCCCCCATGCGTGGCACTTGTTATGTGTGCACACCCCCTTCCCCCCTAAACGTCTGCCGTACTCTCATTTAAACTTCGGGCCGGTCCAGCATATATACGGCGTGGCCAGGTTCAGGGACACACATTACCGGAGTTGCTACATCAAACACTGCGAATTGAGCTAAAGGAGCTTACTTATATGGCTCCGAAATTTCTCGAAAGCTTGATATCCTAGACAGCTATGAACCACACTGGCATGCAACCCTCTGTCTGCTGTCAAATGAAAATTTTGATCGACGGACTGTTAAAATGTCTGTGTATGATGAAAAGCTGCATGTGTGACTTGCTAACCGCTAGTAAACTCTGGTTTCAAGGAAATAATTTCTAAAATTATAAATGGCAGGACATGGAGTTAAGAGACCGGGATATGAATTTTTAGGGCCAGACTCGAAATTTCAAGGCAAATTTAGGTCGAAGACAATCATCCACTGTGGAATAACCACAAATTGTCCATTCCACAAACAAGTAGTATGAAGGTTATATGGCAAAGACGTTATATCGTACTTCCGCCATAGGTACTAGCTAAAAGCCCAGACAAGTATTTCGACGATGATTTTGTTGCTGCGTGACGCAGCAACGAGGGGTTCAGCTCCTCAGTGCACCCCTAGGTTGTCTATGTGGTTTCTAGTATATGAACTCCAGTGAATAATCCGGGAAATTATTTCTGAAATAATTAAGTGCAGGACATGGAGTTAAGTGACTGGGATATGACGTTTTAGGGCCAGACCCGAAATGTCATTGAACATAGGTGTCCTGGCACCTAGGGTGCGCACGTGGGAGACCGTGAATTTTAATGGTATCTTGACAAGACTGCTTGATTTCCCAGGCAGAATTACCATTTGACTGCATGAAAGACCTTGATGAGATTCAGTAAGGAAGCATCGCATGCGTCAGTACTTTTGCTAAGTGCATCACTAAATGATGTCGAGTAATCATTCAGAAGCGGCCATTCCAACGTCTCCTGTGCTTGCAGGTGACATTTTGAGCACTTGTTCCTAGTCAATAAACGGCAGCCTGCATGAGTTCTAGACCCGAGCTCTGTAGAACAGTGAACGAGCCCATTTCCACCCCCCGAGCAGAAAAGGTTTCTGAACGCCAGTATCATATGACTTTGGACAAACAGCACAGCCTGTAACTCAGCCTGTCAGTGCTAGGTAATTTAATGCGACCATTTGTGTACTTTCCTTCACTAACTATAGCGTACGTTATCTAGATATGCCCTCAACGAAAAACGAGATATTTTGGATAGGGAGGACATCTCATACGCTGTGCATCACTACTTTCAGACCTCGTTGGCTTTGTCTACCTAAACTTCATATCACACGCACGTATGCACCGCAAGTTAGTCCTCTCATCGGGGTTCTTAAAACGCTTGAGATTCGGCCTGTTACCGTGACCTCCACGAGGCCCGTCTGGGCTTCTCAGACAACACGTACTTGTCTGGGATTCTGTCGGATCTTTCTATCTAGATTACTTCTACTCATTTAAATCGGGCTTGCCAAATCAGTCGTCAAATAACATTATCATGGTTCGCCACAAACCTCGTTAGCGAGTGGTGCTTGGCTGGTTTTCTGCGTCTATGAGGAGCATTCGTGGGGATTTGGCTTAAAATTTGGACCCCTTTTTTTGGCTTGTGGTTCGTGGTGGTACTAAAGCATTGATCTGCATTGCCGTGATCGAATTTTAAACTTTTTAATGTCCGTGAAGCAGAGTCTTTTGATGCGAAGAACCATAAAGTTAAGCGCATGCTTTCATGTATACATTTAGTTTCAGTACTCTGATTTTGTGTCCTGACAGAGTACGTACGAAATGAATCGTTAGCAGCGACTTCGCGTACCTGAGAATCATGCCATCCTACTGTCACTGAGCTAAAAACGATGCTGAATTTAGTACAGTGTCTGGTATCTGCTCTAATATGTTGCTAAACTCGGCTAAGTCCTCAGAAATAAGAGTTTTAGTTCTTAATTCATATAAAGGAAATTTTAACCTTCACGCATTTCACCCGCAAGTGCATAAAAATAACGGACGTGGACGGAAAGTAAGAAAGGGGTTTTCGAATGCAATTTCTTTGAGTTTATCAATACGCACTCAGTTTAGCCATATTGTTTTCTAGTATGTGCGAAAAGGAACGCCATCGTCTATACTCATGCCTTGCTGGTGAGCTGTATCCGACTTTCCTGCACCCTCCCAGCGAACGCTCATGGACCTACTGACTTAACGTCCCCGACTGATTTCATTTACGGAGTATAACGCATGTGCCCAGTCGTCCGGTCATTCACCGGCACTTACACCGAACGTGCAGCAGTGCATGGGAACTGGAATACAAGGCCTCCGGCGTACTCCCGCAATTCCAGAAGAGCAGACGTCATCATAGGCTCGCTCCCTCTAAGATATGAATTAACACTATCAGCCCTGACCACTTTAACGGACACTAGGGGAACCGACAGCAGCCCAGGCGTAAGTAAAAAACGGACAATCGCTTGCACTATCTCCCACGACTCGGATCGCTGATTTTTGCATCCTTGGCAAGCACAGTGCAGCATTTAAGGAGTTTTGTGAGCTGAGACCGACGCTGAAGCCGTACAGTTGCACTAGTTTCTTCGATGCGGGTGGTTGGATCTGGAATGACTTTACACTGGTGGGGCTAGTTTGCGTCAGCTTAGGGAGACCCTAGATGTTGCAACCATCAGGCCCGCTCTCGAATAGTGGGATAACAATGCATATGAATATTGCTGACAAAGACAAGGGAGACTGGAATGGCCAATTCTGCCTTATTAGCCATCATCAGTCAGGCATACGCAATCCCAGGTGGTGCACCACCCGAGGCTCGAACCCATGAATTGGTGATAAGATGTTCAAAAATCAGTCCCCTGCTCCGCGGGGTCGTTGTCTTGCCGGTTTAGATAGGGAATATTGACATTAGCGGATGAACGCTTCATTTTTCAGTTAGGGGACTCAAGCGCCCCGTTCTATCTTGGGGCTCACTCTTGAGCTCCACCAGCGGACGCATAGCGGCTAGTAGAAGGATAGGCAGGTGAATATTGAATGTGCTGGCCTCCACTGGCTAAGAAGATTAGTTGACTACTTACGAAAGAAAAGCATGAAAGGCAAAATTTTTAACTGGAAAATCATGTTTCTCCACTCTCAATGTTGATGAAAGTAAAAAAAAAGGAAAATATTTATATCAGTGATATCTCTACAGCTACAAAACCATTTGCATCCAGCGTTCTCAATCCATTAAATTTTAAGAAATAAACTGTTTTCAGCAAGCGAGGATTGTTTACTTTGTTGGTGTATTCAATTAAGTAGTTTATAGATAGTATGTATTTTCAGTCGAAAGACCAATAACTGGCTTTCATGTAGTCAGATCGTATGAGAACTGGAAGCGATCTCTACCCTGTAAACTGGTGCGCTCGAGTATCCAGTGTCGGTGAAACCGAGGTTTTGATGATTTTCTGAGTCGCGGCTTTGAAGCATCCGGTACTTAGGCCTGTTAGACATGCTTGTATTCAGCGTATGCTGAAGGCGTATTGAGAAAATGCTTCCATTCAGCCCTCGTTGTCAACGTAGATGGGTGCTTCATGTACCTCGTGACGCTTGATTTAGGATGCTTAAGCCCTGGTAACGATCAGAGAACAGACGTACATAATAGTCTGAGCCATGCGAGTCTATCGCGTCAGATAAAGCCATGAACAGACCCGAAACACTGTGACCTTCAAAGCAAAACAGGGGCAGGCAGGCGCCAACAGAGCGAGCATTGCATTCTGTGCAAAATGAATGAATAATATCCATGCAACCGGACAAGAGAACCATCTTTTGCGTTGCTGGTGAAGCCGTTTGAGTATCATTGGACCTATTCGCATGGTTGCGGTCGGTCGAAGGACAGGCATGATCTCTTGGTTCCAGGTATTGACCGGATTTCATAGCAATATCCTACAGAGGATGAATGTGGCAGAGGAACGACTGCCATTGGTGCGTACGTGTGAGTATGTGCTGGATCTGCCCCCTGAATTGATCGTGTGGTTGATGCGCTGTACCAACACGGGGGCTAGATCAGGGCATGACGGGCGTTATTCCGGTTGCGCTCCCATAACAATTGCCAAACATGGGGGTCTGGTGGCACGCATAGGTACAGACTCACGCCACACCAACCACCTATGGCCTTTATGGCACTTCCACCTGTGTACGATCTCACCTCTGCTCTCCGTGACTCTGTCATGACACCGGGAACAGGCGGATGCGGGAAGAGAAAGTGTGGTAGCTGCAGAGCAAGTCCTCTATCACTTGAAACTAATCCACGCACAAGTCACCTTCCCTGCACTACCATGCTGTGGAGCACACCGTGGACCCCATCGGAGTTGACGACCGCACGGTCATGGGCTAGAAAGAGGTGCTGTGTCGCAAGAGAGATCGGGACTTAGGTCTAAAATGTGGTCAATGCATCTTCTGTCAAGACCCGGGTCATGTGCCAAAGTTGTATTCCAGTCGTTGCACGCAGAGAACGGATTGCTCTCCGAGGTTTCGCAGATTGTGACGGTGCATTCGCATGGAGTTATGAGTCGCTCACGCATGCCGCCGCTACAATACATCCCGCATCTCTCTATAGGGGAACCGGCATTTACCCTGGACCAGCCCCTTTTGTGACGCGTCTCATGCGGAATTTGATGCAAAATCGCTAACTGACGGATTTTTAGATTATTTTTGTTCACTGGTAGCGTACATAATCAGTTACTAATGCACTATCAACCGATAAATTCTATCCTTTCAGCTCTAACTTCTTGACTTCGGATTTGATTATGCACTATTTTAATGGATAAAAATTACTGTCGAGCCCTTTCGCAATCACTGGAAGTTTCCGGCGACAAACGTGTCCAAATGCCAGGAACTGAGCATCTGGGCCTTTCCTATCGCAGCTTCGATGGTAAGCATGAGCCTGAAACTTCCGAAAAATAAAATCCTAGTTCAAGAGATCAAGGCTCCTTCTTCTTAACTCCATACGATTATGTACTGCAAGTGCTCAGGGAGCATTACTGTATCAGTAGATCAACCGGACACGAACATTGATCATGTCCCTTTGTTTGACTTCTGAAAATCGTTGTGAGAATTTCCGCTAAACCACTTCTGAATGGTAATCGGGACGTTGCGAAGGGGCTTGGTAGGTATGTCTCCAACGAAATCTTACATAAATGATATAATGCGAGAAATGGGGGCTCGCATCTTCCCCGAATTTGTAAGGTCTGTGAGTGCACCATTTCTTTTGCACTGTAAAAATAGCTGGTGCGTGTGTGTGTGTGTGTGTGTGTGGCACGGAGGCCCAGACTGTGTGAGCTGGGAGCCATGCCACCACTCAAATCCTTTTGCTGTCGTGTTAAAACCTGGTTAGGTGTTCATTATGGACCAACAAACGTGGTGGTACGCTAAGATTCGGATTTCACCGTGCCCGCCATCTTAGCTCGATCCCGCCGTCGGGCACGGGCGGGTGAGAAAAGGAAGAGAGAGGGAGTACGGTAGATACATCGAAAGTCTAACATCACTTAAAACTAACACACGAAATAGCCACCGCGTTTGCTTTCAGTCTGTTGAAAACAGTGTGAACATAGTCAAGCTCGGTGGTTGAACTAACAATGGAGCTAGGCGACATTTTCCGAAAAAACACTGTTGGTAGTTGTATCTGTGACATTTTCTATCCCATAGAGAAACTTAACTTCGCTCGAATTAATTCCCACCCCGAAATGGACTTAGAAAAACCGTTCGGAAAAGGCTGATTCAGAGTATTCTAGTAAGCCACCCACCATTTCATAGAAGTTTATTCCCACTCAGATGAACTTTAAATCAATCAGTGTAACGTAGTATGTGTTTTTTAAAGTTCCAAGATGCATCATGCCCAAAAAGAGGTCTTTAAAAATTCCTGCTCTTCAAAAACTGCGATTGTTTAGTCAGGTAACTAGGCTGTTAGAGAGCAGTGGAATAAGACTGTGCGCTCAATCTGCCCTGCTCCTTGTCTTCGTCGGAAACATTTTCCAACAGCCGGAATTGGGTGATTCGGCGTCTTTCACAGAAACTGCAGCCTATCCCAGCCACGATCAGCAGAATGATGAAAATTATTGGAATGCTCACAAGTAGTGCCAGACCACCAGGTGAATCTGAAAGAAAGAAAAGAAACCGATCATTCATATGCGTGCGAATTCCTCACATTCGGATATGAGAGAGGACAGGATGCGTTGGGAACGGCAGTCTAAGGTGGAACCGACAAAGAAAAGGGAGACCGGAATGGCAATTTCTGGCTTATTAGCCGTCATCAGCCAGTCATACCCAATCCCTAGTGTGGACCACCTGGGATTCGAACCCACGACCTTTGGTCATTGAGTTTAGCCCTATACCATTGAACCATGTGCTCGTTGTTTTGTCGTTTGCGATCGGGAATATGAACAAGAAAGTGTGGTGATCACTGATCTGGTTAAGGAAAGCTTCAATTGGTAGTGTAGATAATTCTCCCGGTTATTCTGGGAAAGAAAGCCAACTTTTTGATCATATTTGAAAAATTTTTCGTCTCGTGTGTGTCTCAGCTATTTATTTTGCTCCTGCAAGTATTGATAAACAGATAAGCCGACTCAGTAATTTCCAGTCATTCTGAACTGACAACATCAAGAAATCTCGTATTAAACACCTCAGCGATTTTCCCCATTTTTATCAGTATTTCTCGTGAACGGCTTATTTCCTATTTATTGGAATAGTTAAATAATCATCCGGTTGCTAAATCTTGCCGCCATTGAGTCCAAGGTCCAATAGGACAAACATGTTCCGTAACTTGATCGGTGAGCGCCACTTCATCATTGTATCACTAATCTTATAGAGTATCTAGTATAAATAGTACTTAAAATGTGATTCTCGGGTTGGTGGACAGCGTCAAGCCAACCGGATGTGGGCGCAGGCGCAGTGGCTAACAAAGCTAAATAACGTATTTACGCGCGCTACACGTGACTTAGATCAGCTGCATGTGTTCTAGCCCACATTAAGCACTCCTGATGTGTCACTTTGGCATGCGCATATACAGAAGGCGTGAAGGGAAGGCTTGATGGTTACTGGTGATGTTGCCAATCGTCCGCGTAAGTTGATCTGGGCGGGGATGATGCATGAAATTCTGGAACCAAGTTGAGCCACAGACTCCTCTGTTCTCACTTCCCAGACGACGACGAGAGCTCGTGAGAGTACGGGGCCGTCTAAACCAGGCAATCCTCATCCAGGCTGACTCACATGGCCTCGCCAATGTCTTACACTTGGGACATCGCACTCGAGGGAACCCGGCGTACCGTCGTCCGGCTGCCAACGTCTTCCAACCCCTTCTCCGATAATTCTGTGCAGAATACACTATCCTCCCAACTGACTTCCCCCTTCTTCTATTCTCATACGGAACCGGACCTGAAGGTCGTAGCGGCTAGGGCCTCTATGAGAACGTAAGCTGCTGCGATATAACTTCTCCAGGCCGACGCCATTAACTTTCTTGCCAATGCTCTGTTTTAAATGCAAGACGTTTATAGTAAAATTGGGCTTCCTTCTTCAAAAATGCTATTAGCAACTAAAGAGCGGCCCGTATATGTTCGGGTCTATCTGGCTTTCGGCAGAAATAAGAAATAACCTCTCTTTTATCACTTAGCTCAGAATTGTGGATGCTTCATCCCAATCAGAACTCAACCTTACAAGAAATGAATGTAGAACTCTCATTTTTCAACTGTCCCTGTACACCAAAAGCTGTGGGATCGCTATATACCTCAGTTTTCCAAGAGGGTAATCACTTAGAAGCCATCTTAAATTAAAAGGACAACCATGCTGTTTCTCAAAAACAGAATTCGGTAAACGACCAACTCACCTTTCCAGCAAAGACATTTATCGGGCGAAGTTTAACTGCCTGGTTAAATTATTTTCCAGAATGTGTTAACTCTTGAGTTTGCACATTGACACGGTAGACACCAGGAGTTCAAAGAAAAAGGTACTTACAACATTATGGTTGCCAAGACATCCACGTCAACCATATGGCTGACCGTTCCTTACTCAAAAACGTATCGGAGTTCCAAAATGAAAATTCCAGGATCACTTGATACGGGTTGCGCACGAATCTACGATTACTTTGCGTGCCCAGCTTATACACCCTTAGAATAGGGTTGGTAATTTTCATAGAAAACAGCAGTTTACAAAATGGCTTGCAGCATTTAAGATGCTTTTTACTGCAGTCAAGCCGAGAAATCTGTATCTACTTTTATACACAAACATCATTCAGCGATGACGAGATGAGATCATCCATCCGAAATAGCAATGCGCATATTGAATAGGAGACACAACTATCTAGGAATAAATTTGCATCGCATGCGCCTGTGAAAAAGGCGAAGGCAGACGTCAAATTTAACCATTTGGCTGTCTCAACCTCACGCAAAAAGTTTATCTGAGCTCTTTGAAAGCCACCAGAACAAAACGTAAGACACCGTTTGTGCACAACACTGAAACTACTTTACGTACCTATTATGTCAACCCTTAAGACAAGATTGGCCATTTCGATAGAAAAAATACTCTTAAGTATCCAACAATTTTTGGCGCCCTCTACTGCGGTCATGCTGAGAAATTCGCTTTCGGCCCGCCTAAACGGACATTAACTGGTTGTCAGGAGACGAAACCACATAGGAAAGTTGGGATGCTATTGCTGGCTAATGGGTGGTCATCATCCAGTGATATACAAGTTCGGGAATTGACCGCCCCCCCCAGACGTTAATTTCCGGTCAGCACTCACTGTGACCCCTCAGTGAAACGTTCTTACAGCGTGAGTCCTCGGTCATACCTCTGTCAGTCAGTTTAAGCAGTTTTACAAGGAAATTTTCGGTTGGTTTTGATTGCACCTGTGCATGGGTCTTATAAACGCCTCACTTACAACCACAAACAGGTCCACCGGCGTCGTTTGAGACCTCCTGGAAGAGAGGTGAGCTGCATACGCAAGTTGGTACTCCACTTATGAGCCTGCAGTATGCGTTGCGGTTACATGCAAATCCTGTACATGAAGGTTGGCCAAAGTCAACTAAAAAGGATGGTTTTAACAGTCAGAATTGAAGCCGTAGTTTATATTTAGCATCAGGAGTTTTAAATAATACTAAAGGAGCCCTTAACATATATATCTGTCTACCGTACAGATGGTCAAACGCAGGCCTAACAACAGGACGCGTCGACCCACGTGAACGGCCGGGCGCGCGTTGATTTCTGACCACATCAGCTCGGATGCGCTAGTCCCTGGACGGAATTCACGGCGTGCGCTGATTGGTCGAATCAGTGCCTCTGATTCCCAATGCCAAATGATCCTAGTGGTGGAATAAATTAATTGGCTGGCGGAGATCAACACCTGACGTCTTCGTCTCAAATGTTTGTGCAATCTGGCAGAAAAATAATCCTGCTACTTCGCTTAATCCGGGTTTGCCACTTGCACTTTGCAACTGTCACCCTCCCTATCGATCCGGAGTCATTAACAGGTTGAAAGGTAACCGAAAGTGTGTTGCTGGACCGCGTGGGTTAAGTTTGCGTTCTCTTAAAGTGGGTCGTGTTTACTTTCTGATTTAAGCGGTATCAATCCCAACAGATTAGTATCTATTTTATGTTACACTTTGCGTTCCACCAGTTTTTTTTCAGCGTGTAGGTCAAAAGTGAAGGTATTTTTCATCCAAATCTAATACATCGAATGGAGCTATCTCAAATTTAATATAACACCTTTAGATAGAAACCCACGCGAGTCAGTGGGAATACTACATTAATGGTATTACAGTGTGTAAATTGGTGTACGTTGTTTGGCTCAGAGGTCGCGGAAACGAAACCATCAGGAAATATTGACTTGACAACTGAAGTACTATTTAAATCATTTTTTTCGAAAATAATGATTGATAACTTCCAACAAACAATTATGAACTACTTTTAATAGAGTGAAAAATCGGCGTGGCCTTGAAAAATGCTGCCAGATTTACGTCATTCTTAAGGACAGCAGCTTCTTTATGTGCAATGCTCCAACCTGGACAAATGAGTATTATTTACGGCTGATAGGCCTTTAGGGCATACCTTCCAACAAACACAACTGATATCCACCGGAAGGGACGAAGGAGACCCACATAGTAGGATTTACTGAATTGTTGACAGGCAACAACTCTAGAAACGCTAGTGCTGCTGTCTCTACGTTCGATATTATCAGCACGCACAAGGACTATCAGGAAGATTACGTGGACTTCTTTGATTCGGCTTTGAAATGACGATATCTTAAACGCGAATCCCTACCATTCTCGTCCCCTGGCTCTCCGCGTGCTCGACTGCCCGGTGTTCAGGCCGGTCGTTCCATCGAAAGTCCCACCCCTTCGGCTTGATTAGTTTGTTTAGCAAGGTTTATTGCTACTTTCGAACAAAGTGCCAAATGACTATGGCTGCCGGCAAAAAACAGGTACCAGACCCATTGAAATCTCACCCATTAAAAGCTTAGTTTATTGCTGAACTCCACAGCGTTTTAAATTTAGTTCGTGCAATTCAAGCAGACGACACATGTACTTGACACAGCTCCTAATTTTACCAATTCGAGTGTTTGTCATTGCGGACTAGCTGATGAAACGATAATAAAAGTCAATAATACTCACCGAAGATATTGACTGGATAACCTAAAAGTCAGGAAATCGAATAATGTATTACTGTTTGAAAAGATTATTTGATACATTTTGATGTGCTTTGACTGCATTAATAAGTTGCATGTTTTTTTATAAATTGAATCATCATTTTGCCTCGAAGAATGCGATCAAAAATGAAAGACTGCCATAAGGATATGATCAGGCACCTTTCGGTAAACCAGCACGTCCCAAAGAGGAGAACTTGAGGCATCTTGCAGGATTTTCTGCCTGTAAATTTGCGTTCAAAACAGTTGTTTCATGATTTTTTGAAAATTACAGAATCTGATTGGCCTAGGAACTCCAAAAAAGTACATCAATGCCTTCCAAAATGTTTTTTTCACCTCTTTTGGTAGTAAACAAACAACGTCGGCCGGCAAAATATGAAAACATTTTTGGATCCAGTGAGCTGGGCCCCACATAGCAACAGAAAGATGATGACTCCTCTAGTTTGCTAAAAGAAGGGTCATTTGGCCAAATTCCAGATAAAGGATGGTGACTGGAGGCGAGTATTCGACTTCCGGGTGTTACTCTCAAGTAAGGAAGAAGACTGCTTAAGCACCGTAGCAAAATAGTTTATTGATCGACAAGTTGATCTGTCACCCGCATACCGAGCCCTGCGCAGCCACCTCCAGAACTGTGGCATAAGTCGGTGTTTAGCCAATGACTTATATAAATATCGTTAGGTACTTCGATCTTCTCTGACGATGGATTCCTGTCGTAGTACGAAAGCTCAGAAAAAAACAAATTTTTCGGTGCTCAATAGGTCTTCTTCTTCCTTACATAAAAAGGAAACCTAGGACGCATGTATCAGATATATATTATCCGAAGACGGATTACAATCAATCTTTCTCGTGTCTGAATATTTCTCGTCCGGATATAGGCTGCTAATTTCCTGCTGAAATGTGAACGATTGGTGGATCGACGCCTAACTGTTCAGTTACGGAACTCACTCGTCCAGTTCTGCCTTGGGGATCAATCTGGATCCCCGCCAGCTGCCACCCAGTAGCCATTAAAATTGCCGGCAAAGACAGCGGAGACTTTGTCTTTGACGGCAATTTTTATATGTGAACTATTGTTGTAGTACCGTTCAGTTGAGTGCAGATATTCCCCCAGATACCTTCCGTATTTCTAAAGAACTCGATCCATTGATGAGGTAAGGTTTACTACGTAAGAGTTCCCAACAAAAAACCTAAAATTTAGCTCAACAATCCTGCGTAAAGGATGTTCATCCATCTCGACTGATCGGTTGATGGACACGCAGTGAGTCTACTATACCTTGAAGCCTGGGGTCTTGTGTCCCCGTTGTATAGCGACTGGTAATCAATCATCGAGGACTATTGCAAACGAAGACTAACGCCGTCATAATGACCATTTTTGACATAATTGTCTTTATCAGTCTGTCACACCAGAACCCCAGGTGCAGACATATCCCTATTCCCCGAGATCGAAGACAGCGAAACTGCTCTCCATCCCACTGCGCAACCAGAAGAGATGGGCGAACGCAGCTCCCTCGTTACACTGAACGCTGAATGATCCACTACACACATCAAGAGTTGGGGTATTACTGATTTAGGACATAAGAAAGTTACTACTTGTCATCAAGTTCACCTTCTTTAAAGTGCAGAGAACCTAATAAAACAATAATAGAAATCGCCAACTGTGCGTTTATGGTGAACAGAGGATTTAAGCCTGTTTTCAAAACCACTGGGCAATCCACTTTATTCATTTCGACACATAGTAGATTTTCTACCTCATTAATGTCAACAGAAATTCTTATGTGTTTTTGATCCGAAAAATCATTTAAGTAGATTTGTAATATTGATTAAAATGCAGTATAATCCCACGATAATTCAGCCATATCAGGATATCGACTTTCGGACGAGCTTCCTTGTGACCACCGGCAAAATAGCATTCACGAAAAGAAAGGGCTGCTTAAGTAGGATGCACTGTCTTCTTGCTTTCCGATGTGGAAAAGTATATCTTTTGGTTGGTTAAAAGTTTTCTCATTTCCGAATAATTTGGACCTCAACCTGTCGTTATTTATGCATTTAGGGTTTTAAAAGTACGTGCTGTATACCTTTCGTCTGAGAAAACTCATTCATTTCTCTACCCTATGAGGAAGACGACAAATATTTCTCAGAAAATTTCGTTTTGCATATAAACCATGCTGTATACTTTATAAGCAGTACTGAGAAATGTATAGTTACGACGCTTTATGATTGGACATTCCACTGTCTAAAATTAAATCACATAATAGGAAACTTTTTAAAACCGCAAGCTATACTTTCTTCACTTATGCAATTTTACTAAGCTCTAATTTGCTAAAAATGAGTACAAGAAAGAATATTTGTACTTTTTCTATTCAATATATTTGAGTTTATAAAGGAAATTGAAAATCAATTGGAAAAGTGTATACTACTTAAACAGTCGATTTTTACATCGATAGTTTTGCAGGCGGCCCAAAATAAACTTATTCAGAAGCCAGTAACCTGACGGGAATGAAATATCTTCAGATTAGATTGCAGGATAAATAATCTTACGAATATTCTTCAGTACTTTTTCCTGCCTTTTTGGCTAATTTTCTAGAATGAAGTGTGTTTGCTAGGATTCCCGGCCTCATAGAGTGGCGCACTTTGAGTCACACTATGTCATGCTGACACCACCAATGTCCATCTAATCAATTTCTATCGTCCAAATCAACCTACGTGTAAGAATCGCAAGTGTCGGGGTTCGGGGTACGACTGAAGTGGATATTTGTACCTAATTTCAAGATAATTTTGTCCTTCACCTGTGTTAACTTGGTGATTTATCTGTTTCCACAAAATCCTTCCAGCATCTCTTTTATTACGCCTGGGTTGGTGAAACAGGAATACGCCGATTAAAATGAATTGAACGGGAGGGAGCTTCAGCATCCAACCCCGAAAGTCTAGTTTTAAAATCTCTAGGAATGTACATTTTTCGTATTGAAACTTGAGCTTACCGGTGGCCATATTTGCTGCTGAAAATTCAAAGAGGAGAATCTATTTTTTAAAAATAATAAGAGCCTTAAATGCATCGCGGCAAGAAGTTACCCAATCAAATCAGGCCTGATGGCAGGAAATTCTTCGCTGGGAAACAGGTCGTAATAGGACGACCAGAGAAAAACGGTGGTTTCCGTTAGTCTAGGCTGCAGTTGACACCAAGTCAAAGTGAGTAAATCACCACCAGCCAAACATACGTATATTTCGACCGAAACTCAGGAATCAATAACCAAAACCACTCAATATTTTCCCATCTGGGAACTGTTCCTTAAATAGGGTGTAACAATAACCTTCAGGAGACAGGATAATCGGTGGGCTTTTAAATTAATATATTTTCAGCAAATTCAGTAATGCGGCGTTTTTCCATCAACTGTAAATTTTACGGTTTATAGAAAGGGGGCACACAAATAGTCAAATTTGTTCATTAAAAAGAACGTCTTCTGGCAATTTTCAGATTTTACAGGAGGAAATTTATTTTGTGCACGCGAATGACTGCACATTTAATCTGCCACATTCGGGCTCCTTAAGGCTGCTGGAAAGTTTTAAAATGCTACTCATATCTATTACAGTAGTCTATTCAAACAGGGAGACCTCCTTTAGGGTCGTCTGATATTGCTTCATGAAAAATGTGGGCAGGCAGTGTATAAGTTCCAAGAATAAGTAAAATATAAACTCTGATGATGACAGATCGACCGTCATGACCGATGATGTCTACCGTGCGTTGCACAGCAGGATGGGCGCCTCCTCACTCTACTGGGCTCCATGTCCAACAAGACTCAGTAGAACCAGAGTCCGGATCGGACGCAGATGACTGGTGCTACGTTAACCCCGTCTAGTCCTGCCACGACACCCCCTGGCCCACGCAACAAGAAGACAGTGGGGACTCGGATCTCAGTTGAAGTGGGACTGCCAGAAAGACAGCGAGAATCAGTTTAAAAATTCAACATGTTTAAGCAATAACCTTCTCTTAATGAAATCTGTAATTGTGACTTTAAGGATGCCCAGTGTGGAAACGGCATGCTGTACATGTAATTATTCGTCTCAGAGAGCGCATAAGAGATTTTTACAACTAAGGTGAGTGCAACCAACTTTTCAAACAGAAAAATACTCTTGCAGACGGACAGCGTATGGCTTAAAGTTCTGTTTCTCTTGACACAGTCATGAGGAACTAAGCACGGCAGATTAGGCAGACTTTTGAAGATAGACAGACTACATACTCACCGTAAATCTTCCCTGAACCTGAATTTGACTGGCGATTCAATCGCACCTATCTCAAATGTGGATGGACAATTGGGTTATTTGTGATGTCAAACTTTAGCAATTAGTCCGAAGCAAGGTAACTGTTTGTCCCTTAAAGCGTGGGCAAGAATTTCAAAGTGAATACAAGTCACAATACAATTAACAATAGCGTTGATGTCTGCGCAGAATGCGACAATTGGTCTTAGCTTTTTGACTTTTTTGTCAAATGGATGCTGTGCTCCAAACCCGGCAAATACGCTTCGTTTATGATTTACAGGGGGCGTAACTAAAAAGCGTGTCGTAGATAATTCTTCGGTAAATGACCAGTCGAATCCAAAAAAGGGAACACTGTTACACAGCGTTGGTTTTATTTGAAAAGGTTCATAAACTGACAAAAACATAACATGCGTACCTTTTATTCTCCCTGACTTTCAGACTTCTAGTCATTGTTTCTGGAGATGTGCCTAAAATAGCCCTCCAAACCGATGCTGCGAGCTGAGCCAATGCAAAGACAGTTCTAGCGCCAATTAAGTTCAAGAAACCACGCCACAAAACGGCGCCTTCTTCTGCTTGGGCAGGGTTGCCTAAGTAGCCCTCACCCAGTCCTCCTCCCGCAATGAATCCGCTGTCTGTTTTGACCCAATCAAATGGCCCCCAGGCATAGGGATCCACGTGACGATGCACGATCTGTCAGTCCTGGTCTCGACCACCTTTGGTGTTGTCTGCATAAATAAAAGTGCACGTTTAAGCGAGGTTATGGTTTCTGAAAGGAAATTCGCATTCTTGTGGGAACGAAGCCTGATCGATTTCCTGGCAGAACAGAACCGCCTCGTCCGTTTTGTGTTGAATTTATGATCTACAGCCCTCGTAGATGGCAGCAAAAGAAAAAACAGTTACCCTGTTGGGAATACCAAGGCAGATAAAGGAGACATTTATGAACACTTCTAGCATATTAGACATATTCAGGCAGCTATGCCTCAACCCCCGCCCTGAGTGGCGTTAGCTTGAACTTTTAGCTGGACTTTTAGACAGTAAGCTAAATACATTCCAAATGCACTGGTCACAACAGCCAAATTAGCAACCTTGGCAACCTTCCAAGTCACTACTTTTGACGCGTCGGCATAGATTCAAACATCGACCTAGACGTTGTCAATTCGACCGATCCGTTGTTCAGACGTCGAACGTTGGACATAATTCCAATGACCAAAATACATAACAAAAGGCATATTATCAGTAAATTCTTGTAATTTGAACAAAATTGCGACAAATTTCGAAACAGGCAAGTTCTTTGCGTTCGCTTAGATATTTGTGCCATCCGACTTTGCAGTTTTCCAATCCTCGAAACCAGAAATTATCGACATGGATCAGCAGCTATATTTTTTATTAAAACCGTCAAAATAAGATATTTTACAAAAATATTAATCAAAAAGGTGAGTTTTTCAATATTCCTTCTAATGCAGATGGCCTTTGGTGTAATATTTCTACATTCACCCAAACATGAAAACTCGTTGCAGCGAAATGAATCTACAAAACGAGGAATGGCCATTTGTGGCCTTTTTATCCGTCGTCAGCCAGTCATATCCAATCTCAAGTGTGGACCACCTGGAATTCGGACCTGCGACCTTCGAGTCCAGAGGCACAACGGGACAAGCATACTCCGTAACTTGCTCGGTGGACGCCACTTCATCATTGATATTCCAGACCACAATCGACAGAAGGGATTTATTTAAAACTTTTCTTGCTTATATTAATGTTCTTTAGCAATAGGTTTTGCTCAGTTATATAAAATAGCAAAGGAAATAAATTCAATACCCAGCAACCTCCGATTTCACCCCAATCCTCCCTGTTTCCCTTCAGTATATCAGCTTGAACATGCAGTGTTCTTTAGTAAAAGACCTCTGAGCGTCAACTCCACTCAACCGAACAAAATTACAAGACCAAATGTACGCTAAGGTACTCACTCCAATTTCGGTCACATACTGCATGTGCTCGACCACCTATTGTACATCAGGGGTGTAGGGGTACTAGTTAGGGGAAGCACCACACAGATGGCATTTGGTCACTCCATTTGTCTCGTACAGGTGGTGAATGCTCCTGTGGCCGCCTCTAACTGGTATCCAACTCTCACCTGTGGCTCCTCGAAGTGGGGTTCTTCCCAGCGGCCACACCCCGGGCAACCGTCACGACCGGCGGGCTAAACCAGGTGAGGGTCTCCGGTGTTGTGTGTGCCTCCACACCCGGTATGTCTGACTCCAGAACTTCCCACCTCCCCCCTCTCAAAATGTCCTACGGTTGGGGCGACAGCAACCCCGTAGGCGGCCCAGACTAACTCGGGTCGTTCTCCCACTAAAAGAAATCCGTGACCCATAGTGGAGTTCGGCAGCCGTCTGGGATGTCCGAGCAGCCCTATTTAGGGATAGCACTGCTTGCCTCCTCGCGGAGGAAGGGGCTAGAAAAGGGGCCCTAAAAATGCTGGTTATCACGTCTTCTGCAGCCGGCCGCGGCTCGCAGATCGCAAAATACGCGGTCGTAAAACTCAAACAAACAACAATAACCCCCGTCCCCATCCCCTTCGCCATACTCTCCAGGCTGCTCGGGTGAGTCCACTCACACTAGCAGCCTGGAATGTTCGTTCCCTTTTAGACAATCCTAGGAGCAACCAGCCGGAACTGAGGACGGCGCTAGTCGCTCGGGAACTGGCGCGCTACAAGGTGGACATTGCTGCTCTCAGCGACACCCGATTCTCTGAGCAGGGTCAGCTGGAGGAGGTGGCTGCCGGATACACTTTCTTCTGGAGCGGCCGGTCAAAAGCAGAGCGACGCGACGCTGGTGTTGCCTTTGCCATCCGTAACGACATCGTGGGACGTCTGCCCTGTCTGCCGCAGGGTATCAATGATCGCCTGATGAGCCTCCGCCTGCTTCTTCGGGGAGACCCGTTCGGCGCCATCATCAGCGCCTACGCTCCCCCAATGACGAGCTCTGATGCAGCGAAGGACAAATTCTACGACGACCTGCACGCCCTTTTGGCGACTGTGCCGAAGGTGGACAGGTTAATTGTCCTTGGTGACTTCAACGCCCGCGTCGGGACGGACCAAGCTGCCTGGCAGGGAGTGCTGGGTCCCCACGGTCTCGGTAGCTGTAACGATAACGGCCTCCTTCTTCTGCAAACGTGTGCGGAACACCATCTCCTGCTGACCAACACCTTCTTCCGTCTTCCGACACGGGAGAAGGCCACGTGGATGCACCCTCAGTCGCGGTGCTGGCAGCTGCTGGACTATGTTCACGTCCGGAGGCGAGATCGACAGGACGTGCTGGTAACCATGGCGATCCGCGACGCCGATGGTTTGACATATCACCGCCTTTTTTATCTCCCAGATGAGGCTCAGACTGCAACCCCAACGAAAGCCCCAAGGTAAGCGACCGCCAGGTAAGTTAAATACTCTTTTGTTAAATTTGCCTGCTCACTGTTTTAATTTCAGCAACCAAATAACCGAGAACCTGGAGAAGCTGCATGCTCCAGATAATAACGGCACCGTGGAAACACGATGGTGTCAACTGCAAAATGTCATCCAGTCCACCGCCCTCGAAGTTCTCGGATGCGCACGCCGTCAACACCAGGACTGGTTTGACGATAATGACGCCGCCATCAGCAACTTACTTGCGGAGAAGAATGGACTACACAAAGCTCACATGGACCTTAGGACTGACGCCACCGAAGCAGCCTTCTTGAGATGCTGCCGTTTTCTATAGCAACGGCTGCGGGAGATGCAGGACGCCTGGATGATCCGAAAGGCTGAGGAAATCCAGGGGTATGCGGACCGCAACGAAATAAAAACGTTTTCAAAGCCATCAAGGCCATCTACGGTCCCTGCATCAAGGGCACCTCACCACTGCTCAGCTCTGATGGCACAACACTGCTGACAGACAAATCGCAAATTCTGAAGCGCTGGGCCGAGCACTTCAGATTTTTGTCATTAATTGCTCATCAGCCATCTCCGATCCTGCCATTGACCGGCTCCCTCAAGTTGACACAAACAATCACCTAGATCTGCCGCCTTCCCTACCAGAAACCATCCGGGCCGGGCAGCAGATTTCCAGCGGTAAAGCACCGGGATCCGACGCAATCCCACTGGATGTCTACAAACACGCCGGTCCCCGGCTGATGGATGAACTCACAACACTCTTCCAGGAGATGTGGCGGCAAGGACAAGTTCCTCAGGACTTCAAAGACGCGACCATCGTCCATCTCTACAAACGGAAGGGAAACCGGCAACTCTGTGATAATCACAGAGGCATATCGTAGCTCAACATCGCCGGAAAGATCACCGCCCGTATCCTTCTCAATCGTCTGAACGGTCAGTTAGAGCAGGGCCGACTCCCGGAAAGCCAATGTGGCTTCCACCGACACCGCGGGACAACCGATATGATCTTTGCCGCCCGCCAGCTACAAGAGAAGTGTCAGGAGATGCGAACTCACCTATACACTACCTTTGTGGATCTGACGAAAGCCTTTGACACGGTGAATCTTGACGGACTGTGGAAAGTCATGCAGAAATTTGGCTGTCCTGAGCGGTTCACGCACATGGTGCGTCAGTTTCATGATGGGATGACGGCGCGCGTCACTGACAACGGGACGATATCCGAAGCATTCGCAGTGACCAGCGGAGTGAAGCAGGGCTGCGTATTGGCTCCCACCCTTTTCAGCCTCATGTTCTCGTCTATGCTGATGGATGCCTACCGTGATGAGCAGCTTGGGCTCCGCATCGCCTACAAAACTGATTGGCACCTTCTCAACAGTCGGCGTATGTAGGATTCAACGCGCCTGTCTACGACTACAGTCAAATGACTTGCTCTTCGCGGACGACTGCGCCCTTAACACCGTGACGGAGGAGGACATGCAAAGGAGCATGGACCTCTTCGCCGCAGGCTGCACCAATTTTGTCTTAACAATCAGTACAGCCAAAACGGTTGTCATGCGCGAGCTGCGATCCAGCGCGGAATACATTGCTCCCCGAATCAATGTCAAGTGTGCTCAACTCAAAAATGTAGAAGCATTCGTTTATCTAGGAAGCACGCTGTCACGCAACACGAGAATCGATGATGAGGTTGCCCAACGGATCTCCAAAGCTAGTCAGGCCTTCGGCCGGCTGCAGGCCTCCGTGTGAAATCACCACGGTATTCACCTGAACACCAAACTGAAGATGTACAAGGCCGTCGTCTTGACGACACTCCTTTACGAAGTGGAGACCTGGACCGTCTCCTCGAACCAAACCAGGAAGCTGAATTACTTCCACCTCAGCTGCCTCCGCAGAATACTGAAGCTGAGATGGCAAGACAGGATCCCGGACACGGAAGTCCTGGAGCGGACCGAAATCCTCAGCATCCACTCCATGCTGAGGCAAGTGCAACTCCGATGGAGCGGCCACCTGATGAGGATGGACGCCAAATGACTACCCAAACGACTTTTCTATGGAGATGTCGCTACGGGTGCTCGCCGACAGGGATGTCAAAAACGACGCTACAAGGACGCTTTGAAAAAAATCGCTGAAGCAACTGCAAATCAACCCGGCAACCTGGGAGGACCTTGCCCAGGATAGACCGGCATGGAGAAGATCCGTGAAGACTGGTGCAGCAATCTATGAGGCCAACCGGATCGCCGCCACCAAGGCCAAAAGAGCGGCACGAAAGTCACCAGCGCCCCGGACCAACACCGCCGATGCCCAGGCCCTTCCAACCTGCCCGCGTTGTCAACGCATCTTCCGCGCGCGAATCGGCCTGGTTGGACATCTTCTGACGCAATGCACCAACAATCCAACAATTCCAATTTCTACGTCAAATTCTGCTAACCCTCCTTCAGACTCCTCCACCCTCACTCCTGGCATCAATACCATCACTCCCACCATCATAGAGACCACTTCTCAATACTCATCGCCTGTTACCCCCAACACCGCAACCACTACCGCCGTCACCACCTCCACCCATACCAGCAATGGGGACTCTCTCCTAAGCTGTCCTCAATGCGACCGCACATTCACCTCACGCATCGGCCTGGTCGGTCACTTGGAATCCATCGTACAGAGACTGGTGAACCAGTGCCTGGAGCACCAACACACAGCAGAGATCGCCGTCTCCACTGCCCTCACTGTCCTCGCGCATTCACTCATCGCATGGGCCTATTCGGTCACATGCGCATCCATGACAGCGGAATTCCCCGCAATGCTGAAAACACTGATACCCCATGAACACCCTCCGCTCCTACCATTCTTACTGCCACCGCCACTACCATGAATGACACCCCCTAGACTCTCCCGAATTTCTCCTGTCCACACTGCGCCCGCAACTTCAACTCACGCATCGGCCTGGTCAGTCACCTGCGAATCCATCGCACGGAGGCTGGTGAACCAGTACCTGGGGCCCCGACATACAGTCGCCGCGCCCACCTCCACTGCTCTCACTGCTCCCGCACATTTACACACCGCATGGGCCTATTAGGACACATGCACCTCCACGACAACCTTCGGTAAACCACCGGAGGCTAAGCCACATCAGCGAACACCATCTACACTAATACATAGACAAAACCCTCACAATCGTCATGATGTACTTGATAAAATCACGGTTTCCTAAGAACCGTAGCTTGGAAGGCTGCTAATCTGACGCTTACACCAGACCACGCCGTCGGCGCAGTGTCTGTGTTGTGTGTGTCGAGTGGCTGACCAGTGGACTGGGAGTCAGACGGCGATGGCTCCACCATATCACCTGAGTAATTCAATCCTGGTGTGTGCGTTATGGGGGCCAGGTCGTGCTGTGGTGCGCGAAGACGGGTACGCTGACCCGTCAGCCAATGCGCCCACTCCCACATCAGACAACTGACCGGCTCGGACGATGGTCGGATTGTGGGGGTGGGGGAGAGAGTGAGATCGACGGCTCAGCGAATTTTCCTCACTATAAACAATCTGACGCGCTTGAAACTATAACGGTGCGCTAAAAGCCGTGGCTTGGAAGGTTGCCAACGGACGGGATAACTCGGACCGCGTGGTCAGCCCAATGTGTGTTTTTTGTGTAGTGGCTGACTGGCCGACTGACAGTCAGGCTGCAATGGCTCCTTTTTAATGTAGCCTTTATGGCACACCCACTCCGTGGGATCCGAGCCAGGCGTGGTGGTACGCCCAGGGGCGGCTCCGGCCGCGCCAGCCACCTGCACCCTCTCCCATCTCCGGTCTTCTTGACTCTGTTATAACACCGGGCTCAGGTGGGGGAGGAGGAGAGAGTGCGGTAGCTGCAGCGCAAGGCTACTATCACTTTAAACTAATTCACGCGAAAGTCACCATCCCTGCACCACCATTCCGTGGAGCAAACGGTAGACCTCGTCGAAATCGACGGTCGAACTGTCATCGTATTGTACATCAAAAATCAATTAAAGTAGGATTTGACAATTAGATGAGTTTTATTTTCCACTGAATCAAGTTCAACATTAAAAATATTATTACTCAAATGAATACAGTAGATAGGGCATATGACAGGAAGCATTGAGGGCTCGGAACTGCATACTGGTAAGTCACCGAATTAAATAAGAAATCTAAGGTTTTACTATCATAAAAACTTGCTTTTTATTCCTCCTAGCGAATCATCCTTTTTCCCGCATAATCTTTTTCACTTCCAGTGCTCTTTTGGATCAATGAATTCCCCGATTAAAAATATTCTTCGAAATCGGCCTGTAGTAGCAAGTCCGGCGGTTTTTTAACAACAGAAATAAACGCTTAACACAGGATGGCATCCATCGCCATTTATATGTAGAAACACACTGTTCTCACAGTTGACAAAGTGGATTAGTATATGGGGGTGGGTGAGATGGACCAGCTCCACAAACAGCGATTCTCGGAACTGCCTTCGTGACCTTGTGAGCTGGTGCATTGTCAGGTCGTGGGATAAAGACGACATGCATAAAGGAATATTTTTTGCGCATACTGCAGTACACCACCGAGCTATCAGTGTATTAAGCAATCTGAAAAATGCGTTCTTTCTTCTTATGTGATGGCTGGTACTCAATTAAGAGGCGTAAATAGGGAACGTTTTTAATGAAGTTGTTGGTGCTACGTTAGGTAGTTTTTTGATTACACTCGAGGAACCACACTGTATTGTCTGTTAAAATAAGTCTAATGTACCTGAATGTTTCGCGACGTGCTAAGGTGACCACATAACAAGATAACTTATTCCTCGTGGTCAGTACTATGCGTGAGTGAAATATCTGACTGATAGACTGAAAGTCAGACTCAATGACTTCTTCGTACTCTGACCTCTTTGCAGATCCACTGAGTTTTGATCCAAGCCACCTTCTGTGTGTGCCTGGCACATCGTTGGGGACCATTTCATGTTTGGTAAATGCAGACGGGTTGATTATTTAGGTCAGTCTCTGTACCTGCGCCGGTCTCCGATCGTCTGGACAATGTCATTTCGTCGGGGCCCGATGGATAAAGGAAGAAAGCAGGTGTGGCCGTCGTTTCCAACGATGTCCACTCTGTGCCCCAAAGCGGGGTGTGAGCAGGTATGGGGAATTACGTTTGCATTATTTTATCGTGATAGTGGCCTTGCGCTGCATCTACCACACACACACTCTCTCTCTTTCTGCCGACTTACCCACGTAGGCCCGGTGCCACGACGGAGGCGAGATTAGGAGCAGATGACTGGCACGATGTGAGAGCGCGTCACGACATCATCTGGCTCACACACAGCAAGGACCAGAAGTTCACACAATAAGAAGAGGGGTGGCTCGTATACCAACTGAGTAGAAGTACCACGAAGTCCACTTTACTTAAGATTACTTTATGTCCTAGCGACTGGCGCTTCGTCCCCTGCGTGGGGCGCGTACACCGTATGGAATAAACTGGAATTTGTTTACCTTTTGAAGTCAGCGCTTTTAAAATTGGAATGGTTGTTTAGACTCCCTAGTCACTTATAAAAAATTGATTGAACTCCTGGCAAATCATTGAAACTCCCATCTCTATCGGTTGCTAAAAAGTCAGCAATCTGGTACCAGCAGGAGTGTTCCAGAGAAAAACCCGAAGCTGACATACCCGTCGCCTACGTTTGTACGAGACAAATTCCTACAGCCTGCCAGCATTTATATGTAAAAAATAAACTCTTTAAGACGCTGAGATGCGTCATACTTTATCAGAACTTCAAATATTGCAAGGTCCCAAACTAAAAAAACTGGTCTTAAGAAATTTTATCTCCATGTTACCAATGACTGAAAAAGCTAAAAAGCCCGTCTATGCGTGCCCCACATGGCCTGGTTCCACAGATACGCTTTGGGATACTGTAAGAATAGATGAGAGATCACAGCTGGGAGAGTGCTGTAAAGGCTCCTGAGCGTGGCTCTCATTCCTGCGGTCACTCCACTATACTCACCTCAAGGACTGAGTTATTTCGCCTGTTGACAATGTTTCAAGCTACGATTTAGGGCATCATATGGATTGCAGCGCGTCAGATGTATTAAAGTGAAAATTGCGCTGAGGATGGCCTCCCCAGTTTTTCGCTAAATATATAGAGGACGTGCCGACGACTGAGAACAAGGAGGTATTTCTCACATTGGCATTTCGAGGGGATGCAGCAAACGAACTTCTACATCGTCACGCAGACGCGACTATCGTCCGCACGTACTCAGCCACCAAGAAACGACTTGTTTTCTCAAGCACTCCTCTTCTTCGCCTTTAAGGTAAGGATAGACTGCCCGTTCCGACCTCTTAAATGTGCATCTACGCCTTCAATTGCTCCTATGGGGCAGGTTATATTGGTCGTATAACTGGCGCCTATCCAAGCGGATACGAGAGCACCATCCTTCTCGACTAAATCAAGGCGCTGAAAAGTGAATCTGTAGTGCAATTGTGGTTCACTTGATGGACAGCGGCCACTTGTTTAACGTTAACCAGTCATTCTGGGTCATGCATAAAGTGCCGACTAGACACCCCAAGTTCCTGTGACAGCAGTGGCAGTAGCCATACGTGTAGCAACCCCAACCTTGGGCGCCCTTGGCCGAATATTAGGCCAGCATGCGTGTTCACCCCTGCCACGTCGTGATACAGCGACGAGACAGAGACGGAGCTAATTGTCAGACGCCTCCTAGTCCCCCTCACCCCAACATCCCCCCTCGCCGATGCCCTGACAGAACTAGACGTCTGAACGCCCTCAATCCTTTCCCTACAATAACTGTCTATTGGGTGTTTAAACTCTTGCATTTCGACCTTCCCTTATATTAGTGCACAGTCCAGACGATAAATAATAAAAAGCCTAGGTTCGCCGTCATAAGCAGTCAGAACTGCGATTCCAGGCATCTTTACTGGCCACGTTCAGCAAAAATGTCGAAATGTCCAATTTACGAACTCGTAAAAAAAGACATTTGAAACCTCTGCCACACGCTGACCGCGTGACTACGTCCGAACCATTGTGAAAAATTTGTTAATTTTAAGATAGTGGGCGTTCTGATAATACGGTGTGTCAGAACAAAGGTTCTTCTAAATCAAAGATTTTCTCACAAATCTTCCAACGGCTGACACCCACGGTGAAATGTCAACTTAAATAGCATCATATCTGTTCGGTCATTAGAGCTCATGACGTATACAGCATAGCAAAATGTTTGAATCCTACATGATATCCTCTTAATAGCATAGTAGGATGTATGACTTTCCTTACACTTTGAATACTGTGAACTTCAAGGAAACGGTAGTTGGGATTCGAGATTATTGGAAAATTGAAGAAAGCGTTGTCATACCAAAACATATACTTTTTCAGGTATAAAATTCATAGAAGATGTAATTTACTATCAAAAGAGTATAAGAACGGGTATTTTTGCAGGTTTTCAAATATATCTGAAGTAAATTGGCATTGAAACTCAATCGAGAGGATGCATTCTACATAAGTAACCATTTTTACGTGGTGCGGCTTTTGCAGGCAGTCGGATAGGAGCATATGAAAAAAACTGGCATTAGGAGAACCTAACGAATTTTGTGCTGTATATGCCACAACTTTCCAAAGTAGTTCTGTATCTGGCAAGTACTAACTTCAACTTGATCGCATAGTATACGTTTACGAATAAGGTTTATCCTTTAAGCAATTATTATTTTTATTTGTTTAAATTCTTTTGGCAACTTCTGGAAGTCAACGCTTAGTGAGGTAGCACAGAGTGGATGATAAGCAAATGCAGATCCTTTTCCCTGATCAACACTGTTTTGTCCTCAAAAAGAAGGTGAAGGCGGTCCCGAAAACAAACCTTGATGTAGCACAATCATGAATCAAGCCTCGGCTGACCTGTGGGCCTCGTTTATTGCCTTTCCTGTGCATGCTTCATAGGGCACGGAAGGGCCGGGGGCGTGCAGGATAGGCGGGTCAGGGCGCCAAGCCAAGTCCTGATTGGCTGTGTGATGGGGTTGATGGATCCGTGTGGTGAATTATGGTTGGATGGTAGTGCTCCCCGATCAGTTAGCGTGCCTTGCCTGTTTGCCCGTGAGGATTTTACTCGCTGGCACGTATGGGCGTTTTCCGTAACATCCCTACTGTTGAGGGTTTGACTTAGGTCACCATCGACCTAGGGTTCACAATAAGTCTTTTTTTGGGGGGTGGGGGGTTGTATGCTCCTTATTCGTTTGGTTGTGGGATCAGTTCATCTTCTTCTGCATAATTGACGGATAAGTACTTGTTGAATAGATTCACTATTTGGCTGTCAGTTGTCATTATTTGTCCTGAGTCTGTGATAAAAAGTTGAGACCCTGATTTTCGGTGATTATTCATCTGCTTCTGGAAGATCTGGGCTGCTTGTTCTGGGGATTCTAGTGCAAAGTGTTCTGCAGCTATAATATTTTTGTTTACATTTTAGTTGCTGGGTCATGGATTTCTCTAATTCGTTGCAGTATCGATAAGTAACTAACACATGGGTTAGAATTTTCGACTTTTCATACGGTTATCTTTCTTCTACTAGGGTATCTGTAATAGTGCTTGAACTCGACTATAAGAGATTAATTGCTTCTATAGTAAGAAGGTATGAGCTCCTGTCTAGTGACCTGATATAGCTGTTCATTGAGTCCTGGTCAAGTTTTTTAGGATTTATGTGACTGTTGTTTGAATCATGTGCTCGTTTTATATTTAGTGGGAGTATGGTTTTATTGCTTGGTGATCACTTTCAAAAGTTAAGCTGTCATAATGCGTACAGATAGGCCAAATGTTATTGGTGAGAATAATATCGAGTATGTTGTTTTCTCTGGTGAAAGGCCCATTTGGAACATTTAAATTCATTTGCCTATGTTTCAGTAATGCAAATTAAGTCAGGCTTATACATTTCTATAAAAGTCTTAAGTTGAGATATTTTATAAACCATCAATCTTGCATCATTTAGTGATTTGCGTAAAATATTGCATATTAAAGCGATAGGCTGTGGTAAAAAACGGGGGAACTAAATGATTGTTAAGAAGAATGTTGACAAGTACGGTGGGATTTGGGTGTATGGGTTGCGTCTAAGTTTGGTAGTGTAGATTGGTTAGGTGCCAATAGTATGTTAAGGGGATTTCTGTAGGGAACGTTTATGGGCCTAGGTATTTGAGTAAATCGCTGTGAAATGCTACGCTAGTTAGCGAACTATACCACTTTAGGTTATTGCTATGCTATGGAGTTTGAGGAGTTAGGATGGTCCTGCAAATACGTGTACTTTTCGGCACGTTTTTCAAGCGAGAAGTTGGAGTGTACCTAATTCTTTGGTCTTCGTAAGTAGGGTTTTTTGGTTGTGAGGGCCTACGTAAGAATTTTTTGGAAAGGAGAACTAAATTGATGGCCTTCTGAGTCTGCAGGTCTTGACATGGATGCGTTAAATTTTAAATAGTTTGAATGGTGAGGATTTTGTGTTTGCTGGTTGCTCGTTTTGCGGTGCCTCTGTAGTCATTATACTATTGTCTAAAGGTTAGCTTTATAAGGTAGAGTGTCTCTATCTTCATACTGTTCTTAGGTGCTGTTAGTATATTGGAGTTTTTCTTATGTCTATTGATGGCCTTTTCTTCTAACTGCTTTTACAGTTGTGCGTTGTTTGTGCTGGTTGTCAGAGGTGGCCTGATTCTGGGGGTGGGAGAGAGAGAGAGTGAGGTCAACGGTTCCTCACTATAAACATTCTGACGCGCTTGAAACCATTACGGTGCGCTAACAGCCATGGCGTGGAAGATTTCCAACTGACGATCTAAAGCTGACCACGTGGTCAGCCCAGAGGGAGAGAGAGAGAGAGAGAGAGAGAGTCAGGCTCCTTCTTAATGCGGTCTTTATGGCACTCCCACTCAGGTGGGATCCGAGGCACCCGTCATTTGTGCTGTAGCATTCTTGTTTGTGTTGAAACACGGTGTGTGGGCCTGCAACCTCTCCCAACTCCGGTCTTCTTGAATCTGCCTTGGTGTCAGACCCAGATGGGGCAGTGGAACAGAGACTGAGGCAGATGCTGTGTACGTTTATTCTCACTACAATCCAGCGCAAGTAACTGTCCGGGCGCCAGCCTTCGGTGGAGCATACGGTGGACCTCGTCAAAATCGCCAGTCGAACTGTCGAGTGTCAGAGGTAGAAGTACATGTTACGTGTACGACTAAAGGAACGTTGTTTTGGTTATTTCGTGTATGCATTGGTGTCAAGTTGTGACCTTTAATGATAGAGTGTTTCTGAAACCTTTATTTAATAAGGATTATTTGCTATTATTTCAGCCTCACTTTGGGTAAATAATGTTATTGATACTGGTCTTTTTTGACTTTTCGAGTTTAGTCTTTTGTTAGACGCTATTTGAATGCTGAGGTCGCAGGAGTGCATAGTTTGCTAGCTTGTTGGCGTTGTGGAAACTTGCAATATAAGGTCTACTTTTTGACTGACTCTCCTTGAGGGAAGCTTGTTAGGTCATTTTTAAAAAGAATTTGCAGCTAATAGAGAAGCAAGATCTGCAAATAGAGATTCATGTTTCTCTATAAACTGCTGTACCCGTGAGATTGCAGAGACATAAATTTTTACAGATGGTAATTTTTGGGTCAAATATGGTTTCTAGTGAAATCTGATAAAATGTATTTGCGGCTTTGGATGTTAAGTTACAAAGATGCTAAAACACTATTTAGGAAATAAGTGAATATTTTTTTGATAAGAGTATCAACACTTCAAAGAGGATCCCACTTTTTAAATATCTTAGAGTGGAAGATTTCTCACAGTTCGAATATCAACTTAATTCGTTGAAGCATAAAGTCGGGCACACATTAATGACCAAAATATCCTAACGCTAAAATACTCGCAAATCGCAAACCAAATTGAAGTTTTATATGACGTGGGAGAATACCTCCATACTGTCCGACTATTGCTCGTCCTTTGTTAGGTTCGGCCACTCTTTTGTGCACTTGGAATCCTAGAACGGGAAATTTAAAGCAAACAAATACAAAATATAGTTGAAAATATATCACGTATTTTCCGGGAAGTCAAAAACCGGTCAAAATACTAAAATTTTTCCTTGAGAAAAGGTAACGTGCATATATATTCGTTAGCTTAAGTTCTAATTGAAGAGATTTCGATAAGATACCTTAATTGATCATAGGCGTACTAATTGAAGATTTTTCTTGTGGACGTTCATTATTTTCTGCAAAGAGTTTTCATGTTCGGATGAATGTACAAATATTACGCTAACGGCCATCTGCATTAGAAGGAATATTGAAAAACTCACCACTTAGATTAATATTTTTGAGTAATATCTTATTTTAAAAGGTTTTGAATGAACGCATAGAACAGCATCTAAATCGTCGTCCAGTCGATGGAAAAAACTGAAAATCATGAAGTATGTGCCAGTATTTCAAGGACCATCTGATTAATTGTAATCCAATATTAAAAATATCAATAAAAAATTGGTGAAATGAAAGTTCTCTTAATAAACACAAAATGGTATGTTAACGATTTTATCTAAAATTTCTTTTATAAATTAATTAGGCACAATTACTGCAATTTACTTTGTTTTCAGTATATGCCGACTTTCTAAGAAATGGTATTTCTGTATGAAGTAATATTAATTTTACTATTTCCTTTAAGGTTTAAATTCACATAGGGTTGTCCGTTATAATTTCAATGCTTTCATACACGAATGGGCAACGTGTGCTAGTGATGGTCAATCATTAAAAAATGTTGGCAGTTTGCAGGAGATAGGTCAGACACTATTTTTCGGGGTTAACCATTAAGATTTTCAGTTCTAAAGTCCTACATCCTCTTAATTTATTTGATTTACGCAGAGTACTGACCATGAGGAATGAGTTATCTTGTTATTTGGTAACCTTAGCACGTCGCGAAACATTCAGGTACCTTAGAATTATTTAAGCAGAGAATACGGTGCTGTTTCTCGAGGGTGGTTACAAAACTACCTAAGGTGGCACCGATATTTTCATTAAGAACGTTCCCTATTTACGCCTCTTAATTGAGTACCAGCCATCTCAAAAGAAGAGAGAACATGTTTTTCAGATTCCTTAATACATTGATAGCTCGATGGTGTACTGCAGTATGCGCAAAAAATATTCCTTAAGGCCTGTCGTCTTTATCCTAAGACCTGACAGTGCACCAGCTCACAAGGTCACGAAGACAGTTCCGAGAATCGCTGTTTGTGGACCTGGTTCATCTCAACCACCCCCAATATACTAATCCACGTTGTCAACTGTGAGAACTGTGTGTTTTTAAATGTAAATGGTGATGGATGCCATCCTGTGTTAAGCGTTCCTTTTTGTTGTTCAAAAACAGCCGGACTTGATGCTACAGGCCGATTCTGAACAATGTTTTTGATCAGGGAATTCATTGATCTAAAAGAGCACTGTAATGAACGAGATTATGTGGGAAACGGATGATTAGCTAGGAGGAACTATCAGAAGGAATAAAAAAACCAGTTCTTATGATAATAAAACCTTAGATTTCTTATTCCATTCGGTGGCTTACCAGTGTGCAGCCCTCGAGCCCTCCCTGCTTCCTGTTATATGCCCTAACTTCTGTATTAATTTGAGTAATACTATTTAAAATGTTAGACTTGATTCAGTGAGAAATAAAACTTTCAGTTAATTGTCAAATCCTAATTTAATTGATTTTTGATGTACAGTAGGCGGTTGAACCCATATAATGTGGGATTGAAATTGGAGTGAGAACCTTAGCGTAAATTTGGTCTTGGGATTTTGTTCGATTGTGTGGAGTTGACGCTCAGAGAACCTTTTTGAAATAGAGGAGTTACCAATACAATAATCGTTATACAGACATGGTAAAAGAAATAATTCTATATGCGAATCTAGGTATGCTGAATACAGTTCACTCATAGGGCAACTTTTAAAAATAACAGGTTGTAGTAGCATTACAGGCCCAAAACACATGTAGCGGCACTTAGCAGGTGGGAACTCCATTAGTATGTGGAGCTCCGTGCCGAAAGACATTCTAATCCCGAATGGAGTTTTTCTAGGCATCGTTCGGTCGTCGATTTAGATAAGAAAAACATGTATTTGAGGTCATCAGTGTAAATATAAGATTGAGAATGTTTAATTATCGATGAACTGTCATTTATGTAAAGTAAGAGCAACAAAGCACCTAACATGGTACCTTGAAAGACAACGTTCACAATCAGGGTAGCTGTGGAGTATGAGGACCCCAACTAAAACGTCTTGCTTTCGATCAGTTAGGTATCATCTAATAAAGTCAGTAAGGGGACTATGAAATCATTTTTTTCTCTAGATAAACTAGAAGTCGTCTATGAGGCACTTTCTCGAATGTTGTACTGATATCAAAAAAGAAAACAAATACAAATAGATGCTCATTATGAAGAGAGGTTTGTAGATTTAGAAAGGACATATGACAGGTTTCACAAGAATGGTCCAGTAAAAAGTTATGTTTGATGGAGTTGAGAATGTGTTTACTTATTCAAAAATCCATAATGTTTTTTACAAAGAGTTTAGCAAGAGGTGTTTGAGTGCATAGGAACAACGTTTATTATTTCTTCTCTAGCTTCGAAATTTTGAATAACGTCACCACTTCGCTCGTACTGTTAGTGACAATAACGCTGCAACTGCACGTACGTAATTGCTTTCTGCACTTCGGGAATTTTTCTCGTGCTTAAATTCCTCACAAAAACGATATCGAATTGGAATTTGTTTATCACCTTAGTCGACTTGACTAAGCAGGCTCCATAGAGTCCGGCTGACTCGGGGATAATGGCGGAGTTGAGGTATAGGGTCGTAGATACAAATCAGGTTTCTTCTCTACGATAAGTTCTCTTGAGGTTCTGAATTCTAAGGGACTCATTATTCTTGTGAAGCATCAAACGAATACGATATATATGGAGAGGTTCAATATAATAGCCGATATTTATACCAAGAACGTTAATATTATAGGTAAAATATATATGAAATAGAGGGATTACCGATACAATAATCGTTATACAGAAATGGTAAGAGGAATAATTCTATATGCGAATCTAGGTATGCTGAGTACAATTGTGATTGAAACGTTACGATGGATGTTGAAGGAAAGGTGACTTATCGGATTGGCGATGATGGGTCCGGGTTCGAATCGTGCACTGGTCTTATGCCCCGTATGCAAAAGTGTGAAACGACGTTATTAAAACAAAAGACAGTTCGGGTTTTTTGGTCCGTTACATAGCCCCATCTAAGGTGCACCACTATCCTCAGTGCTCTAGGGGTCAAAAATGTAGGGTATAGTTACTTCTATGGCTACTGGGGGTACCTGGTCTGCGGGAAGGATTGGTAGAGAATCGGGAGTGCAGACGTGGAGGCTGCCGCACTAAGGTTTCAGCGTGGATAAATGTGCCATGAAAGAGGGTGATTCGGTGCAGATGGCATCTCGTACAAGAAGGGTGGTCGGAGCTAGAACATCGTTAACCGCAAATGGTCCTCGCCAAGGGTGGTGAAATTTCGCAGAAGCATCGCGGGTGGTATGAGGTTATGATGCGTTACTAATTCATTGGTTTGAAACGCGATGTCGAAGGTATGTAATTTGAACTGCTGTTTTCGGTGAAGGGTAGCGGTTCCCAGGGTTATGCTCGCGGCATTTTGTGCAGACCATATAAATAAGCTGAGTTTTGTGGCGAAGGTTTGGGTGTGGTTTGGTCTTGGGACGGTAAAGGGTAGCGGATGTCGACTGGACGGCGAAGGTCGCGGACTGTCCATAGGTAATGAGGTGTGAACCCGGTGGGAGAGTGGATCGCTCCGTGGTAAGCCATGAGGCAAAAGGGTAGGTGGGCATCCCAATCGTGCTTGTGGCCGTCCTTAGTTAACACAAGTAGGTGGTTGTGGATCGTGCGGTTGGTTCGTTCTATAAGGTCATTGCCTTCAGGGTCGTAGGGGTTTGTCCAGTTTTGCGTATGTCCAACATCCTACAGACCTCCCGTATCACTTGAGACTCGAAATTACGGCCAAAGTCTGAATTAAACGATATCGGTGTACCCCAACGACTAATCCATGTACGGTTGATGGCGTTTGCCACGGACACCGCGTCTTGACGGAGGAGGGGTATAGCTTCTGTCCACTTCGTAAATTAGTCTATCATCACATAGATGTATTCATGCCCGCGGACTGAAATCGGCAGAGGTCCGCTTATGTCTAGGCTGACTCGTTCACGAGGGAAGCTGGTGGTCATGGGTTGTAACGGCGCATGGGATGATGGTGCAGGCGATTTGAAAGCAGCGCATGTTGGACATGATTGGCAAAAGATGTGTGCTGAATAACGTAACTGCGGCCACTAAAAACGAGTACGAGTGGCCTGTTCAGTATGTTGTTGACCACAAGGACCCATCTGATTGTGGAGGTCGTTAAGGACAGTCTCGATCAGACACTCGTAAACTACGGGGCATAGATGATGAGAGAAGAGATCGTGGATGAACACGATATCATTTTGCACCGTTAGATATGGCCACTGGTGGAGTTGTAATTGTGCTCTCAGGCTTGTGCCTTTCATGTCCCGTTCAGTCGGTTCTGGTAGATCTTCAGTTAAATGGCAGTAAAAGATGGCTGTGTCCGGATCACTGCGCTGATTTGCTGATTAAATGTGTTGCGTGGATTCCAAAACAGTGATTGCATTAATGCTTGCGGTGATGGTGTCCGTTTTTATATCGTCAGTGTTCGATAAATGTGACAGTGCATCCGCATTACCATATCTGTGCCCCGGGTGGAACTGGCAGTCAATAATCAAAATCCTGCAAGAATTCTGGCCATCGTTCCATTTGGTCCATGGAGTCCTTGAATAAGCCTAACCACTGTAATGCTCGGTGGTCTGCACGGAAGATAAAATAGCTTTCCGATCAGTAGGTGCTTGAGCTGACGGAGGAATATGATAATAGCTAGTAGCTCTCTGCCGAACGTGCAGTACCTTAGTTGTGGTTTCGTGAAAGTATTACTAGCGAAACAACTGGGACGTTCTACGGTTGATTTATCGGCCTGTGAAAGAACTGCACCTATGGCGTAACCACTGGCGTCTGTGTCTAAACTGAAGGAGAAAGAGTCTTTGTCTACATTTGGGAGTGCGAGTAACGGGGCCGAACATAGAGCGGTTCCTAAGTCATTGAACGCTTGGGTGCTGTCAGCCGACCAAATCAAACTCACTGCTGTGAAATTCTGCCTGGTTTGTTGGAGTCGGCCAATTGCGCACCCGTTTCGCCCGGTCAAGTAGAAGACATATATATCCAGGGGCGAGAATAAGTTCCTAGATGATACCTCGGATCGCATGAAGAGACATTTTGACGGGTAAAGTGTAATTCCCGCGTTTCGGAGGGCCTCTATTTCTTCTCGTTTGTTGTCGTTATGCTCCTACGTCAAGCACCTAATTATATATTAGAATTTTAAGAATTTATATTTGGTTAGCACCGGGAAGGTACTGTCTAAGCAAACATTTGTAACGAAATAAAGTTATGACAATGTGTGCAGATAAAATGTACAAATTCATAACTTGTCCTGCTATGTCAACAGTTAGCGATGTTTTAAAATTAGTGATGAACTAGAAAAAATAGGCAGTGAAAAAAAACTCCTACCATGAAAATGGAGGCAGAGTTCAATAGGCCTTCATTTTCGAATAGAAGGTAGGAGAAAAAAACTGCTTAGGAAAAAATGGTCAGGTGGTAGAATAGGGTAATACTGCAGTAGCATTTCAGAATGAGATAATGTAACGTCGAGGTGATTCGTTCTTGATCACTTAGGCGTATGAAACAAAATCTCACGAAAATGCGTCAATGAACTTAAGTCTTCAGCATCTTAGGATCCAGAATTGAATTCTGATCATGGTTAGTATCCAAAGAAACGGTAGCATTTTAGACTTTGGACCACCGAATATGTACGTCCGAATGACGTCATCGTTTGGAGGACTGGTGATATAAGGAGACATCATAGTTCATGTGTGACTTGAGGTAGCAAAAATATGGTTTCAAGAGGGTCACTTAAATTCCCGATGGTCCTTCCTCCGAGTCATGGGGAAAGCTTCTGGGAAAAGATGAGGAAAATAAATGGTTTATAGAATCAGTGTTAAGATAAATGTGCAGTTTTCGCTTGAATGCAGATAGACTAGGTAACGACCTTTTTTCAATTGGCAAGTTATTCCAAAGAAAACTATACCTAGAAGCAAAGAAGAGAGAGCGTTTACACGTGGAGGATGCAGGGGGAGGTATAATTAATGTTTAATTTCTTAGGTTGTAAGGAAGACTAACGGGGGTAATGACAGAAAGCTTGGGGAGAGTTGAACTATTACCTAGTCGGAAAAGGAGACAAAAGCCTGCTTCATGACTCCTGACCCAAAGAAATTTTAGATTCATTAGCTGGCATCTTTTTGAGTAGGAAGTAGTTAAAAGAGTCGGAAATAGGAGTTTTTTTTGTGAAATGTCTTCGGAAATTTGCAATTTTTGAACGGCTAGATTCGTTCATTAAACCGAAGAAAGGACAGCAAAATTCAAGAATGGGAAGTACAAACATACGATAAAGTGTTAATTTAATTTCAGGAAGGTAGAAATTATAAGAAATAAAGCCACAAGTCTGAGCAGCTTTGGCCGTAATTCTATCGGCATGAGGCGAAAGATCTAATTTATTGGTGTAGCTTAAGCCCAAGTCCTTAATGGAGGAACATTCAATCATAGGGCAACCTTCAAAGATAAGAGGTTGCGGCAGCCTTAGAGGCCAAAAACTCATGTAGCGACACTTAGTAGATGGGAACTCCATTAGCCATGTGGAGCTCCAGGACGAAATACCGTCTAAGTCTGAATAAATTTGTTCTAGGCCCCGTTCGGTTGTAGATTTAGAGAAGGAATGCACGCATTTGAGGTCATCAGCATAAATAAAAGATTGAGAATTTTTACTATCGATGAAATATCATTTATATACAGTAAGAACAACAAAGGACATAATACGGTACCTTGAAGACACCACTAACAATTGGGGTAGCACTTGAGTATGAGGACCCTACGAAAACGTTTTGTTTTCGATCATTTAGGTATTATTTAATAATGTCAGTAAGGGGACTACGAAATCCTATAGCTTCTAGTTTATATAGAAGTTGTTTATGAGGCAAATTTATCGAATGCCTTACTAAGATCAAAATAGATAACTACTACAGATAGATGATAATTACGAAGAGAGGTTAGTAGATTTAGAAAAGACATGTGGCAGTATTCACAAGAGCGGTCGCATAAGAAGCCGTGTTCGGAAAAGTTGATAATTTTTATGCTTTTGCAAAAATCCGTGATTTGTTTTGCAATTAGTTTTTCGAAGAGTTTAGCAAGAGAGGGCGTTTTATGAACACCGTGATAGTTATGAATGTCCGAGCGGGAACCAGATTGAAAAACTGGTATTATAATAGAAGTTTTCCAATAATCGGTGAAGAAACCATTTTCGAGAAATACTGAGAATAATTTGCTTAGTAAAGGTTGAAAATCCCTTAACTGTTTAATAAGTGAGTTTGGAATGTTATCAGTTCCAACTGAATGTGAATTTCTTAGGTGAGCTATTTCTTTTTAAATACATGAAGGCGAGAAATTAATAGTTGTTAGAAGCGAATTTGAAAGCAGAGGAATTGTGGGAGTTGGGCTAGTTTCAGTGGTAAAGTGGTTGGCAAAAAACGAGTTTAACAATTCTGCTTTGCCCAAATCTTCTGTTACAAATTTTCTGTTACAGTCGAGTAAGGGCGAAGTAACATTCAGACGCTTAGCGGATGACCGAACATGAAAGATTTGAGCAACAGATTTGGATGAATTGGCATCACTTATTGCCCGAGACTCCCTACGCTTATCTCGCGCGAGCCTTATTCTCGATGCTAATTCAAATATTTGTGCAATCCTTAAATGAACTGACAAAAGAGCTTTTTAGATGAATCTTTAAGTTGCTTTTCGTAATTTTTAAGTCTGTTCTGGAGAAAATGCGGAACAGTAGAAGAAGCTGTATGTGAATTAAAAATCTTAAACGGGATAAAAGCCTGGATTTTTTTCTGTGAGGATCTGCAATAGCTCACGGAAAAGTTTAGATCGTTGATTGTGAATATGCTATGCCAATCTAGCGTGCTTACGAAATTATTTACTGTTTCATGGTTTATGTTAGCAAAGTCGAGGTTATTGCATTTAACCTCAGGCTTCGTAAGAAGGGGAACTGGAAAACAACAGTGAATTATTGCGTGATCACTTGTAAACAGATCATGATGAAAATTCATAAAGAGAGGGTGGAAGGTTGCAGCGGCATTGCAGAGTTCGAAGGGTAGGGTTTGAAACTCAAATAACCCTTCAGGCACTGTAAAGGCACTTATTAAACAGTTAAGGGATTTTCCACCTTTACTAAGCAAGTTATTCTCAGTATTTCGCGAAAATGGTTTCTTCCCTGATTATTGGAAAACTTCTATTATAATACCAGTTTTTCAATCTGGTTCCCGCTCGGACATTCATAACTATCGCGGTGTTCATAAAACGCCCTCTCTTGCTAATATCTTCGAAAAACTAATTGCAAAACAAATCACGGATTTTTGCATAAGCATAAAAATTATAAACTTTTCCCAACACGGCTTCTTACCGGACCGTTCTTGTGAAACCCTCCACATGTCTTTTCTAAATCTACTAACCTCTCTTCGTAATGATCATCTATCTGTAGTACTTATCTATTTTGATCTTAGTAAGGCATTCGATAAATTGCCTCATAAACGACTTCTATATAAACTAGAAGCTATAGGATTTCGTAGTCCCCTTACTGACATTATTAGATCATACCTAAATGATCGAAAACAAAACGTTTTCGTAGGGTCCTCATACTCAAGTGCTACCCCAATTGTTAGTGGTGTCTTCAAGGTACCGTATTATGTCCTTTGTTGTTCTTACTGTATATAAATGATATTTCATCGATAGTTAAAAATTCTCAATCTTTTATTTATGCTGATGACCTCAAATGCGTGCATTCCTTCTCTAACTCTACAACCGAACGGGGCCTTGAACAAATTAATTCAGACTTAGACGGTATTTCGTCCTGGAGTTCCACATGGCTAATGGAGTTCCCATCTACTAAGTGTCGCTTCATTAGTTTTTGGCCTCTAAGGCTGCCGCAACCTCTTATCTTTGAAGGTTGCCCTATGATTGAAAAGTTCCTCCATTAAGGACTTTGGGCTTTAAGCTACACCAATAAATTAGATCTTTCGCCTCATGCCGTAAATTACGGCCAAAGCTGCTCAGACTTGTGGCTTTTATTTCTTATATATACCTTCCTGAAATTAAATTAACACTTTATCGTATGTTTTGTACTTCCCATTCTTGAATTTTGCTGTCCCTTTCTTTGGTTTTAATGAACGAATCTAGCCGTTCAAAAAGTGCAAAATTTCCGAAGACATTTCACACTCCTATTTCCGACTCTTTTAACTACTTCCTACTCAAAGATCAGCTAGTGAATCTAAAATTTCTTTGGGTCAGGAGTCATGAAGCAGGCTTTTGTCTCCTTTTCACTAGGTAATAGTTTCAACTCTCCCCAAGCTTTCTGCTCATTACCCCCGTTAGTCTTCCTTACAACCTAAGAAATTCGGCATTATTACGCTCTACCATGACGCTCTACTCTTCTTTGCTTCTAGGTATAGTTTTCTTTTGGAATAACTTGCCAATTTGAGGTCGTTACCTAGTCTATCTGCATTCAAGCGAAAACTGCACATTTATCTTAACACTGATTCTATAAACCATTTATTTTCCTCATCTTTTCCCAGAAGCTTTCCCCATGACTCGGAGGAAGGACCATCGGGAATTTAAGTGACCCTCTTGAAACCATATTTTTGCTACCTCAAGTCACACATGAACTATGATGTCTCCTTATATCACCAGTCCTCCAAACGATGACGTCATTCGGACGTACATATTCGGTAGTCCAAAGTCTAAAATGCTACCGTTTCTTTGGATACTTACCATCATCAGAATTCAATTCTGGATCCTAAGATGCTGAAGACTTAAGTTCATTGACGCATTTTCGTGAGATTTTGTTTCATTCGCCTAAGTGATCAAGAACTAATCACCTCGACGTTTCATTATCTCATTCTGAAATGCTACTACAGTATTACCCTACTCACCACCTGAACATTTTTCCTAAGCATTTTTTTCTCCTACCATCTATTCAAAATGAAGGCCTATTGAACTCTGGCCTCCATTTTTATGGTAGGAGTTTCACTGCCTATTTTTCTAGTTCATCACTAATTTTTAAAACATCGCTAACTGTTGACATAGTAGACAAGTTATGTATATGCACATTTTATCTGCACACATTGTCATAACTTTATTTCGTTACTAATGTTTGCTTAGACAGTGCCTTGCCGGTGCTAACCAAATATTAATTCTAAATTCTTATTCTTTATTGCTTTTGCTAGATTTGAAGGGCGAATAGGTGAAATAGCTTGAAAACCGATCAATCTCGGAGACCAGAGATAAATTGGTCGAGAACGTCGTCCTGCTCGGTTTGTGGTAATTTGGTGAAGGCTTGGCGTGCCAGCTGAACCGATTTGAGGAGCGAACTTATCGGCAGAATGTTGCATCTGGTAGAGACTGTACAGCCGCTCTCGAGACACAGGGGAGGAACTCTGTTTCTCACATAAGGGGATCAGGATGTCCTTGGCATAATGGAAATGAGTAAGGAGTGAATTCCGGATTTCATTGACAATTTGCGAGTTGAATGCAGTGAAGCGTAACATGTACCTTGTGCGGTCGGCAGGAAATGTCGAAAAGAAAAAGGATCAGTCGACTAGCCGGTCACGAATATTTTTCCAGCGTGGTTGTCGGGGAGCAGGGAGAGGATCTGCACGGGAAGCACTGGGTTGATAGGATTTTATGAAAGTGTTGTTAAATAGGGTGAGGCAAAAGTACTGGGCTAATAGGATCCAGCCCGATGCCACTATCTTTAGCGTCCAGTCGTTTCGGGGATAAGAGCGGAACTGAATTAAATTGCCGTAGATACGAATCAGGTTTCTTCTCTACGAGAATGTCTCTTGATGTTCCGACTTCTAAAGGATTCATTATTCCGGTGAAAGAACCAAAACGAATAGGAGATCTATGGCGAGGATCAATATATCAACCGATATTTATACTAATTAGGTTAATATGACGGGTACAATATATATGAAAAAGAGGAATTACTGATACAATAATAGTTATGTAGAAATGTTAAGAGGAGATATTCTTTCATGTGAATTTAGATATGATGAGTACAGCTGTGATTGAAACGTAACGATGGATTGCGAAGGAAAGCTGACTTATCGGATTAACGATGGTGGGTCCGGGGTTTGAATCGCACGCTGGTTTTATACCCCATCTACAAAGTTGGAAACGCCTCTGTTACAACAAAAGATAGTTCGCGCTTTTTGTCGGTTACAGATCTACACCAATACAAACTGACAACAGCTCATTGAACTCAAAGTGCAAAACCCCTCGAAGATCTCAGGTTATCCAGGATCACTGACATCTACAAATGGCTGGTTGTTCCTGAATATTATTCTTTATTTTTATTGTTTTTAATGCGGTTTTGAACGAGTAGGCGCATTTATTGCCAATATTGTTCCTATTGCGTAGTCTGAATTCCGTTTGAAATTTGGTCGTTCCAAAGCGTTTGATTTTTGGCTATTAATCAGTGCCCGAAGTCAAGACTCAGCGAAGTAAGTTGACACATGGATCACGTATTGTCCGTGCTTTACCAGAGGCAGCCTAGAAGTGTTGACGCAGGCATTGTGATCGTCAGGCACTCAACACCTCGATATCGGTTCTTAATAAAATTAGCTAAGTTAACTTCCTTTGGATCCCTGCGTAACCCGCCTCCTACAGGCTTCAGAAAGCAGTCTCTCACCAGGAAAGGTGTCTAAATCAGAAAGCGAACGGAGAACTACTGGCAAACTCGCTTCAACGTTTGCGGGTTCTTTACTGTATATTAAAGTTCGATACAGAATCCTGTTCGAAAAACTTCTTCTTATTGTGCTCAGTAAACTATTCACTTGGTATAATTCAAGCTGCTCGTTAAAAATATGCCTTCTCATAGAGAATATGGCTGGTGGCAATGCAAATGCTCACGACCCAAGCACGCGAGAAAAATTATTCACCGCCACGGCCAGGATTCGAAAGCACCAACCTCTCGATTAGCGACTGATGCTTTCGACCGCTCGGCCACGACCGGGCAGCCAGCAGAAAAAATCGTACACACTCCAAAAATAATGATCTCCCCACCTTTCGTACACCGTTTTCGATTTTATATGACTAAAACTTTTACCAGAAGTAGCGCAAAGTGACTTTCAAATGACCGAGAGCAAAACACCAAGCAGCAAAATATCGAAGAAGCAGTGCACTACCGAACGCGACCGAAAGTAAGATAAACAGTGAAGGGCTGGTGCACTATAATGGATGCTGAGAACTCACAACCAGAGTTTTAATATTAGAAGGGAGACCTCGATCTCCCCTCTGAAATACTAGCGGTACTCATCAAACATAAAACAGTACATTGTCGAAGCACGATGCAAAAAGCCGAAAACATCAGCCGAGCTGGACCATAATCATCGCAAGCAAAATGTAAAGATTGATAGACGCACTATTGCGAAACAAAAGAAGAGAAAACAAGGGAAGCCATTAGAAAACCTCTGAGTCAGTTGGAAATACAGACCATAAAAGAAAATACCACGGGATGAAATCTGTCTTGCATTTTCCCCAGGTTCGCAAATCTGGTGCCCACAGAATCCGTCAGTACAAAAGTAAAACTCATCGATTGACGGCGAGTATTAGCTCACCTCGAGACAGATTTGGCGGAATTGCCGCCAACTTACATTTCTGTATACCAACGCCCAGAGTCTGCTTCGAAGCCGACGAACTGAGAATTCAGATTGTATTCTGTCTCCCGATATTATAGCAAATCACAGAAACATGGCTGTCACAGAACATCAGCGATTGCGAAGTAGCCTTATCCGGGTACCAGTTGTTCAGGGAGAGACCGCATCACCGCCAGGGTGGAGGAGTTGCGATGTATGTTAAAAGCAATTTCACAGTGTGTGAAATGACAGAGAAGATTAACAATGGTATTGAGGGCTATTTGGCTGAAAAATAAAGACGCGGGGATCGCAGTCCCTTTGAAGTCATGACTCTCTACAGACCACCGGGGACAGACACTGACGCTGATACTTGTTTGTTGGAGAACATAAAAGGAGATTGGTAGTCGACCTGATGTTGTTCTAATGGGGGGACTTTAATGCACCCAGCATTCGATGGAACGATCTGCTGGCGCAGTGCTCAAAAGTTGTCACTTCGATCACCGTCTGCTTAAGTCAACACTTGAAGCTCTTCTCACACAACATGTAGTTTTTTCCAACAAGAGCGCGTGGAGGACCACAGGCTAGTTGTTTTTAGATCTCGTCTTTCACTAAAGATCCTGACGAGTATAAACGAGGTTCACTACCTACCTCCACTTGGTCGAAGTGATCATGCAGTACTTTCATGGGGTATGGCTTTATATTCTGGTACCACCTGCAATGAATGAAACCAGGCCCAATCTATGGCGGGGGAGACTTTTTGCAAGATGAGAGCTGAGGCATCACGAATGGACTGGGATCTTTTTCTTCTCCGGGAATGTCTCTGAGGACTGGAATTTATTTAAGGAGTGGTTGTTGAACCTAATAAAAATGCCACTGTCCGCCATCAAAAACTTAGGATATCTAACAGACCACAGTGGCTAACAAAGGGAACTGAAACGAGAGATTAACAGGAAAAGGAAGGCTTTGGAAGACATTTTGCCGATCCCAGTGAAAAATTTAGCCTTGCAAACATACAAAAACGCAAAGGAAACAAAGGGTTAAAAGCAATCTTCAACAGCCGACGGGATTACGAGAGGGATTTGCTCCAGCGAGCAGTTCACAATCCCAAATTGCTCTGACAGCTATGTAAAAGCACACGAAACAGGGAACCCAATTCCTGTAATGAGAAACGATGATGGTTTCGAGATTACAGAAATTCAAACAAAAGCTGAACACTTTTTCACAGTTCTTTCAGTCAGTTTGCACCCGAGAAGCAGTTTTTATTCCATCCTAGTTGCGAGACTATGGGAGCACCAATTATTCAGGATATGCTCTTTCGAGAAGAGGCGGTCTTTGAAGAATTAAAAAGTCTGAACGCATGTAAATCCCCTGGCCCCGACGAGATTCCAGCAAAGTTACTCCTCGAACTTGCTCGAGCTGGCCAAACCGCTATCCTTTCTGTGCCAGAAATCGTTTGACACGGGAATGCTTCCTCACCGACTGGAAAACAGCCCACATTACACCGCTTAACAAAGCGGTAGTCTCCATTTTGCTACAAACTACAGGCCTGTCAGCCTGACCTCAAATCTGTTGCAAGGTTATGGAGAAAGCTTGTCAAAAAGGAATTGATGATTTATTTTGTGAAACCCATAACCTCTTATCAACTGCACTAATGCGGCTTTCGTAGGGGAAGATCGTGTTGTTACGAACTTGCATTATACTATGCAAAGCTGGACAAAAGCACTCGATGCAAAAATACACATGTATGCATGTGGCCTAAATTGATTTCCAGAAGGCATTCGATGATGTTCCCGCACCAGCGTCTCGCTATAGAGTTAAGAATGTTTTGGTGTGGAGCCAAACTTCTTGCGCGGATCAAAAATTTTCTCGTCAGTCGTTCCCCAAAGTGGTCTGCGTAGGTGGATCGCGATCAAAGCGCACAGTCATCGAGGTGGAGTTCCGCAAGGTTCAGTTCTCGGACCAATCCTGATTTCTCTTGTTTATTAATGATTGTGTACAGGAATTGGACTGTGACTCCCCTTGCTATGTTTGTGGACGATATAAAAATTTGGAAAGTTATCGATGTTGCCGATGGAGATGATTTCCAAGAAAATCTCCATCGATTGAGACAGTGGTCCCCAAATGCCTTTCCGTCCTTCAACTCAAACAAATGCGCCCCGCTACGTCTGGGAAGTCGGAATCAGGTCACTGATATGCAGACCACAGAACGGTATGCCACTCCGAAAACACACACACAGAGATCTCGGTGCCCCCTGGGCACAGAGTAAGCCTACGATTGCTTCATCGGAGGAATGAATAGGACGCCAGCTTATGCTCATGAGGTGGTTTAATATCAGACCTAGCCGTTCAAAAATTGCAAATGTCCAAAAGACATTTCACAAAAATACTCTTGTTTCCGACTCTTTAAACTACTATCATACTCACCAAGACGCCAGCTAACGAGAACCAAAAATTTCTGTTGGGTCAGGAAGACTGGAAGCAGTCTTTTGTCTCCTTTTCCGACTAAATAATAGCTCAACTCTCCCAAGCTTTTCTGTCATTACCCCCGTGATTCTTCCTTATTACCTAAGAAATTCTGCAATAATTATACCTATCCCTGCATCTTCCACGTTTAAATGTTCTCTCTCTTTGCTTCTAGGTATAGTTTTTCCTTGGAATAACCTGCCAATTAAAAATAAAGGTCGTTAACAAGTCTAGCTGCATTCAAGCGAAGACTGCACATTTATCTTAACACTGCTTCTATCAACCCTTTTATTTTCCTCTCATATTTGCTCAGTAGCTTTTGCCATGACTCGGAGAAAGGACCATCAGGAATTTAAGTGACCCTCTTGAAACTATATTTTCGCTGCCTCGAGTCGCCCGTGAACCATGGTGTCTCCTTATATCACCAGTCATCCAAACGATGAAGTAATTCGAACGTACATATTAGGTGGTCCACAGTCTAAAAATATTGCCGCTTCTTTTGGAAAAATAACCATTATCAGAATTCAATTCTGGATCCTAAGATGCTGATGACTTATGTTCATCGACGCATTTTTGTGAGATTTTGTTCCATACGCCTAAGTGATCAAGAACGCATCATCTCGCCATTTCATTATCTCATTCTGAAATGCTACTGCAGTATAACCCTACTCTACCACCTGACCTTATCTGCTTTAGCAGTTTTTTCTCCTACCGTCTAGTCGAAAATGAAGGCCTATTGAACTCTGCTAACATCGACGAACTGTTGACCTTAGCAGGACAAGTTCTGTCTACATTATTAAGTATTTGTATGTTTTATCTGCACACTTGTCATAACTTTCTCTTTACTAATGTTTGTTTAGACAGTGCCTTCTCGGTGCTTATCAAATATTAATTCTTAATTCGTTATATCTATTTCTAAAACGTCATTTGTGATTTGTAGATAGAAAGGTTGTCTGTTGTTGGAGTAATAAATGAAAAAGAGTTCGTGCGGAACCTCTGACGTCTTTTATTGGACCACCACTGTGCCTCAACTTCTGCTGGGACGGGCATCAACTTAAAAGCGGTCATGGCTGGCCGCTCTATGTTGTTTTCACTGGAGTTCATAAAGTTTCATCGACGTTCGCAGACGCCATTCGGCAAAGAACAGGTTCAGAAAGTGTTCGGCGGTTGTTATTTTACAGAACTGGAATTGACTGATTCCATGGTACAAGAGACAGGGTACGGTGGGAGGGAACAAAAACGCCAGGAGGCAACTGAGAAGGTAAAAACTATTCCATTGAATTAATCCAGCATATATACTCAGCTCGGAATGTCCCACCAGTGGTGCAATTTTGCACAACACTGTCCACGTAGCTAAGACACGTTATTTTTCAATGTCTTTACAGTTAACGGATTTCATGTTTGAACGTAATTTTATTACTATTCTTTTCCTCAAATTTGTGTTGATGGTTGGTAAACGTGATCAATTAAGGCATCAATGAATAAACCTATGTATTTATTTATATATTTTATCCTGACTTTGGTGTTGGTGATTGATTAATGTGATAAATGAAGTGCCCAATGAATAAATATATTTAGTTGTTTATGTATTTTTATCCTGACTTTCGTGTTGGTGATTATTAAACGTGATTAATGCTGTAGTATGTATTTTATATCTAACTTTGGGTTTTGGTAATTTGTAACTCATTTTCATAAAGTTCATTTTAGCCTGGCATGCTTCGGTAACTAACGTATTTCTTTTTATATTAGGAACCACCTTTGATAATGGCAGCAATGTCGCCAGTCTTTGACGAACTTTTTGTGATAAAATACTCCGCAAATTTCATCTGGACATATCATATATCAGGAGTGAATGGGTACAGCGCAGGAATGACTTGAAGCAGAACCCCTATTAATTGTATAGCATTGGGCTGTTCATAGTGCCACAATTAGGGCTGCATCAATAGGGAGCCGAGAATCAGGCAAAGCAGTGTGCACTGGGCGTTCGATATATCGGAAGCGGGGCTGCAACTGCGAGGGAAATCTTGAGTCTGACTATGCATCCTGTGATGGGTCCTAAGGAGCCACACCGTTGACATTTCCCATTCTGCCCCCGCCTTTAAGACCCTCTAGCCCCCTCATATCCCTCCATGGATCAAGATCAATCTCAGAAGCTACTGTTCTAAGCTCCGTCATTTCATTACAACTGATCTCGTATTGAGATTGAAACTAAACTGAGAGTACTCTGAGCTGCAGGTTACGCTCATCAGTATTTATAAAAAAGGAAGCTTTAGTAGCAAAGAAGAAAACTGGAGAAAAGAAACAAAAGTTTGTAAAAATAGCTCTGGTCTACGATTTGTGGAAATTTTCCTGTTAAAAACTGAAATTATTTTACAACGGCATATTTGGATGCAAAACCATAGAATGGAAGGCGCTGTATTGTGGTGTGGGAAAGATAGGGGATGGCCTAGAAATGCGATTTTTGAAGGCAGGTACAGAATAAACTGGTGGAAAAACGTACATTTGAAAAGCATAAATGATTTGAAAAACTGTTAACATAAAATAAAAGACTGAAAGATTTTGGGATTTTTAACATGGTTTTGGGTTGTAAAGAATTCTAGCAGGCGCTCCTATGTGTTGTAAAATGCTGAGGTGTTAGCAATTTTCCCATTGGTAATTTTATATCTGATTTTTGACGAGGGCTAAGCAAATGAATCAGATATGTACGTTTCTACAAAACTTCTTGAAAAAGCAGCACAGCACGATTGGGGCATACAGCGTATCGCTGTGAACAAATGCAGAATGTATATCAATATTTTTGGAATAACACCGTAAAAGCAAAAACTATAACTGTGAAGCAGGAACTAATGCGGTTCCGTCCCATTTCACATGAGGCGCGCATTTTGAATTTAGGTTCAATTTCTGACCTCTAAGTAATTTATTTTTCTTCAAGAATTTCGGCCAACTGTCCACTTTATTAGCTTTCCGGTACCAGAAACTGGATTCCAATCAACGGTGGACCATTTGGAGTTTCGTCCAGAAATGGACAAAATTTCAAAATCCCCCTTTTGCAGTCAACCGCGCGTTTCGAATTTAGGTTCAAATTTCTGACCTCTAAGTAATTTATTTTCTTCAAGAATTTCGGCCAACTGTCCACTTTATTAGCTTTCCGGTACCAGAAACTGGATTCCAATCAACGATTACTTCGTCCTCACAACTTTTCAACGGATTTTCGCAGAACACGGACTTTTATCGAGGTCCGCTCCCTCGTGTCGATTGTTTGAGAACCGAGACAAGCAACTTCTTCAAAAGCTGAGTTACTCTACTAAAGCTTATTCGTTGAATGCATCATACTTCGAACATACTTGATAAAGATCTCTCTTTCGAATTCATCTACCGCCGTATTAGGACAAAGATATCCAGCCTTTAAAGTCATTATCTAATATGAGAACGACTAAACAGGCTTTTCCCTCGAACATAGGATGAAAATTTATATCTAACGTTTTTTTTTCTTGTGGATATACTATATGTGTGCAAAATGGTGATGGCTGAAATCGAAGTGCGAAAAAATACTACTCGGGTCGAGTTTGAACCGGCGACCTTCAAGATTGACGCCTACCCGACGCTGCCATCGCGGCACGCTCGGAGGGGCGCTCTAAAAAGCCTTATAAATTGGTAACGGCCAAAGTACGAGGGAAAACTACTGTGGTGGTTGTCAAACGCTAGCCTCCAAGTTAAATCAACTGGAGGAAGAAAGCAGGATTATAAAGAATTTTATACAGCAGACCCTCGTTTCAGAGGATCAATTGCCAGCATCAACGCATAGGATAACACGGAGTAGAGCACGAGGAAACCTACACAACAAATCACAAAATATATACAATGTGGTATCTGAGATACCAGTCAAGAGTAGTGATGCAGAGCCTCCAGTAACACTGAAGAATAAGAAAAAGGCGAAAGGTAAGACCACAGGGACGGGTACCAAAA
>WEDG01005799.1:0-36634 GCA_017591395.1 Schistocephalus solidus | reverse complement strand
AATAGGGTACTCAAAGGCCCATGCCTATTTCCCTCAATAAATTGAATTGAATTGAATAAAAAACAGAACTACAGGGTGGGATGAATAAAGATTGGGAAACATTGAGCTCGTTATTGAAAAGGATTGTTTACCTCAACTGTCCTCTCAGGAAAAAGACAAACATAAACCGCCCAAAGTGGAAAAACTCAAACTTGCAGGCCTCTTTCAAAAAAGAAATCGATTCTGGAAGCGTTACAGACAAACCGGATCCGATGCTCACTTAGGGGAATATAAGCCGGAACGCAACGTTTGTAAATGTGAGGCTTCTAAGCTGTGGAGGAAGTTCGAACTAAACATACTGCAAAAATCGTTGGAACACCCCAAAATGATATATGGCTACATACGGAGTACAAAGAGAATTCAGGAAATAATCCCTGCCCCTAGGTCTGCAGACGAAAAAACAGGAGACCGACGATCATATTTAAAGCATCCCTTCTTTCAAAATTCTTTCAGACCGTCTTCACCCGAGGGCCTTATTATTTTGCTGCTATTTCACTAGTTTGTCAACCAATGTTTACCCCTTATTTTCCTTCCTCATGCACCTCCTCCTCATCCACAACAGAGAGCCTAGACCTAGAGATTTCACCGACCATAGTAAGAACCGAATTACTTCGTTTAAAGCCTGTCATGTCGCCTGGGCCGGATATAATTCCTGCATTAGCACTTAGAGAACTTGCTTATGAACTGTGTTTACCATTGTCCATCATATTCCAAAAGTCCTTTGAAGAAAGCAAACTCCCGGAAAAATGGACGTGTGAATTCATCTCCCCGATCTATGAAAGAGGTTCACGGTTGGAATGTGAAAATTACCACCCTGTCAGTTTAACTTGCATAGCGTGTACAATAATTGAGCGTATTATCAAGAGGCACTTAATGCGCTATCTGGAAAACAACCAGTCCTATGTGATGCCAAACACGGCTTCCGTCCAGTACATTCCTGTCTCATGAGTGCCCTTCAGTCGCACGAGAAATGAACAAAGGCAGCAGATAAGGGTCTTCCAGTAGATGTTGTATTTTTTTGACTTCAAGAAGGCCTTTGATAGTGAACCACACGGGGTTCTTTTTACAGAAGATTTGGAACGTCGGAATTTGTGGAAAACATTTTAAGTGGATCAAGAGTTTCTTGTCTTTCAGAGTACAGAGAGTTGTTGTTGGAAACTCTAGCGCAGAATGGGCAAAAGTAGAAATTGGTGTTCCACAGGGTTTCTGTTTTGGGCCCCCTATTCTTCTTAATCTACGCTAACGACTGTCTCCATGACCTAGATTATGAAGCTGTCATGTTCGCAGATGACATGAAAATATGGACAATAGTCAGCTGCGCTGATGACGCAAAAGGGCTACAGTTGAATATAGACAAACTAAGTGTCTAGTTGGCTAGGTGGCTGCTTAAGTTTAATGTATCCAAGTTTGTGATTCTACACATAAGCGCTGGTTGAAAAGTATCTCTGAAACACAAGTATTTTTTCAATGGCACTGCATTGAACAACATGTTAAGATCTCCAATGCTATCTCAAACTCGGCACGTGTGCGGAGTGGAGTTATTCAGGGTAGTGTGCTAGGCCCGCTTTTATTTTTGTCTTTTGTCAATGATGTGCCAGGTTTATTTCGAAATGGTAGGCCCTTTTATGTATGCCGACGATTTAAAAAGTTGCCTATCGATACAAAGCCGGCAGATCGCGACACCGCGATTGATCTATTAAAAAATGATCTCGAGGCGTTTGCCCAGTGGTGCTGCACATGGCGCCTTTCCCTTTCTTGGCACAAATGTTCCGTTATGGTTGTCGGTGACAACCATCAGCCTCATCTTAGCATAGATGGCCACGATATAAATGTACCTGGCGTTGTTAAGGACCTGGGCATATCATATTCCAACGGTCTCAATCTTTCAGAGCATTGCGCCCTGATTGTCTCAAAGCACGCAGAACTGCCGGGTTTATCCTCCGAAATTTTAAAAACTATTGATATTAGACTTCGCCTTTATAAAATGTACGTTAGACCTGGCCTGGAATACTGCTCGTTTCTATTTAGCCTTCTGCGCGCTAGCGAACGGAAGAAAAATAGAATCGGTCCAACACTTCTTCACGAAAAGAATTTTATCGTTGGAGCACCGTAATCTGTCGTATCAAGAACGCTGTGGCCTTGTTAACATTGATCCCTTATGGTTTCGCCGAGTGCAGAAGGGACTATTTTTGCTTTTTAAGCTTTTGAATAATCGTACATTTAATCCCCTTATCACTGTGAGGCAGCTTGACCATCCTCGGCGCAGCAGTCATCGCAATGTCTTTTTATTTCTTCCATTAGCTCGCACAGTTGGCATCGACGGTTCTTTTCGATAAACGCCATGGCCATGTGGAATAAACTTCTCCCATAATATAAAAAGTCCAACGGAGTTATTCTTTGTTTAAGATTACCATTACTAGTTTTTTGCATTCAGAACAGTTTCCAAGAATTCTGGGCGCCGACACGGTAGAATCTGTTTTCCTGTTCGACGGAGTGCGCGGCATCTGAACTCGATCCCAGGTGTTACCTTGAGGGATACGGCACCGTCTCTGCAGCCTGCACCCGTTGACTTCTTCGGCAGACAGTGAGCGACCGTACACGGATGCTTTTCTTGCCTGAGGCAGAATCCGGTTCCTAGCAAAGACAGAGAGACTGCATACAGACTGCAATTGTGTTAGCCCTTCCCTGATCTGAATTGCTATCATCCTTACAGGCGGCAGTTTTTTTCTCCTGAATAACATGAAAATAGGAAAAAAACACATATAATGATATATATTCAGGAGTTTTCACTGCCAGCCTCTACCCACTGAATATTTCACCCTGACAATGCCTGTAAACCGGTATTAAATACAACTATTATTATTATTATTATTATTAAAAGAGGTAGAAACACACAAAGATCTGGGCATGTGGACAACTGCAAATTTGATGCCCTCAGAACACTGTAAGAAAGCAGTACAGAAGGCCACATGTACACTGCATTGGATTAGATGTGCAATTAAAATATTCCTCCTCATCTCTTCGGAAAAGTGTATGGCATCTTCGTGAGACCGCACTTAGATTACGGAATACCAGCCTGTATACCGTGGATGAAGAAAGATGTTGACCTCCTCGAACAGGTGCAACGGAGAGCAACGAAGATGGTCGATGGTTTTAAGACTTTACCGTACCAAGACAGATTGAAAAATGCTTGACTTATTTCCGCTTTCCTACAGGCACTTACGGTCTAGCCTGCTCTGGACATTCCGGATTATCCGGAGCCCTGATTCCTCCCTGAGATCGGAGGATTTCTTCGAGTTTTCCTGCAAAACTCATCTGCGTGGTCATCCTTACAAGGTCAATAGCGAACGCACGCGATTTAACCTCAGAAAGTTTTTATCAGCCAACGAGTTGTTCGAGCTTGGCACTCGTTACCAAGTGAGACGGTAACCTCTGACAGCATTACTGATTTAAAAAGAAGGCTTGATGACATAATATTTGACAAAAGACGACTCTCGCAACATGATAACTTAAAACCAGCCTTTGAAAATCTTTCGGTTTCTACTTTTCTTCCACAATGTTTCGCTTAAGCTCTGAACACGCATTTGAAGTTATGTTATGCTTTGACTCAAACATTTTTAAATGTACACCATTTTTTATATTGACTGTACACATGGAATAATAGTTTTATATTAAAAGGGTCATCAAGGGCAATGCCTGTAACCCTTCAAATATATATATATATGGTAGAGCGTTCGTCCAAATACCAAAGGTCGCGGGTTCGAATCCCAGGTGTGCCACACTTGGGATTGGGTATGACTGGCTGATGACGGCTAATAAGCTAGAAATGGCCATTCCGGTCTCCCTTGTCTTTGTCGGTTCCATTCCATCATATGCTACAGGTCGCTATGCGACCGCCTGCGAGGGCTCTACTTTGAGCTCCAGGGCACAACGGAACATGCATGTTCCTTAAGCAGATCGGTGAGCCCCACACTTTCATATATATATATATATATATATATATATATATATATATATATATATATATTATATCGTTGAAATCCATGTTTGGCATACTCAAGGAAGTTATTTTCTTCGAGAAACTTCATGCTGGCCTTTTTGATTATCCTTTCCATCACTTTGCCACAAATGCATGTTAAGCTCACCAATCGATGATTTTTGCGCTGATTCTGGATCCAGCCTTGTGAATAGGGTATATGAATGCTGATTTTCAATCAGAAGGAAGGATGCCTCGATCGAATGATGACTGGAAAAGGCACGAGAGTGGTTAAGAAAGTTCGCTAGCAAGCTCTTTCAGTACTTTTGCTGGTATTTGATCAGGACACAGAGACTTGGTATCGTACAGTGCAAGAAGCTCCTTCTTAACATCTTATTATGTGAATTCCAGGTCCTCAATTACTGTGTCGTTACTACTTGTAGAAAAGTCTGTTTGGTTAAAATCTTTTTCATCTGTAAAGACAGATGAAAAAATCGACTAAGGTGTTCTGTCTGATGTTGATTGAAATTAAAATCTTCGTTGTTAACACCTTTCAACTCTCCTTCACCTCTCCTTCTTCTTCAACCGACTATTGATGTAGCTATAATGTACTGTTCGCTTATCGACGGCCTGTTCTATAATTTCAGCCTCCTACTCCTTCCGCGATCTGCAGATAATTAACATTATTTCATTCCGCTTTTCGGCAAAATTCTTCGAAATGCATTGGTTGATTTGTTGCTACATACCTTCGCCAGATTTTATTCTTTCGGTTTAGTTGTCTTTTCAAATCTCGCGTTAACAAAACAGGGCGGTTTGCCTTTTGTACTTTTTTAATAGGGCAGTTACGGTGCATTGCGTCGTTGATAACGCACCTGAGAGTGGGCCAATCGACGTCCGGATTTCCGGTCAAAAATGTTTTGCCAATTTAGTGCAGATAAGTCATCTCTTATTACAGAGAAATTTTCGCGCCAGTAATTTAACCGAACATCAGTAGTCTCCGGCTGCTTGGTGTGCAAACAATATTCGCTCATCAGCATGACATGGTCTTTTTTACCAAGTTGCCCGAGTAAACTTTATTCATCCACATCAATTTGGTCCTTTGTTATAACGAGATCTAGGCAACTCGCCATTTCAGCCTCCTTAACTCTCGTTGGAAACCTAACATTCTGGACGAGAAAGAGATTCTCCGTGAGCTTTAATAAATTGGAGTTAAAGGAATACCGCGAACCTTTTACGGATAATGTGTTCCAGTTAATCAATGGTACATTAAAATCTCCGGCGATAACTGTGTCTTGAGTCTGAGCTCCATTTTTAATTATTTCAGAACATTATCTCGTCAATTTACGGAGTTTGATTTTGGCGGTCTGTAAAGAGTCAATAAATTCAAATTTTGTTCTCCATGCATCTTTAGTGCTATCCAAACTGCCTCGCAGTCTTAAAGGCAAGCAGTTATGGTTTCAGTTGATATGATTGCTCTGTTGACTTAGATTGCTATCCCCATAACGTTTTTGTTTGCAGTCTGTCTTGACGGAAGTGTTGATATCCATCGATAGAAATTTCGCTATCCAATATATCTGCCTACAACCAAGTTTCTGTTATAGAAATGATATCAGGATGCACATTGGATATCCATACTGTCAGTTCATCTTGTTTCTGGAACAAACTCTGTGCGTTTGTATAAAGAAAGCAGAGCTTTGTTTTGACAGATATTTGAACAATTTTTGGTTCGGGATTGTTAGAATGGTCGTGTGTGTTATGCCATCTAATGTCTGAGGAGGAGGCTACTGATTTTGGATCAAAACCTGAGGGTCGATGTGTTAAACGGACATTTGTTGCACTGAGTGGTATTTTTTTTGTGATCTGACTAACCTCCATACCCAGTGTTATTGGCTCTCTCGAGAGAAATGACCTCGCGGCGTGTATAATTTCTCCATTCCAGATTTTGAAATTTTTATTCGCCCAGTCTGGATCGCTTGAGGAGTTATACTTTGAGCCCTCTCCATTTCTCCCTCTCCGCAGGTGAAAAATCCGGCTGAAAAAACCTTTGGATGAGAGCTTTCGAAGCATACATTTATCTGCTCAGAAAAAGCTGGGCTTCTTACTCATTCTGCAGGATAAGCTTCAGTGGTCTTGGTGGGCTGAACTCAGCATTTGAGTCTCTTAATTGACCCATTCTGAAAGCGTTTTGAACGGTGACCCTCTCGTCATCCTTTAAGAGACTTTCAAAATAGCTCTGGAATAGCTCCATATCATCGTGTATTCTCTTTTTTAAAATGTCAGATATAGATTCAGGCATGCCTTTGATAACTATGCATTTACTGCGATCCACTCGAGGCCTCTGTGGTTGTTTCTTATTTTCTAGAATAAGATTATGATCGCACAGATTTCCGTCGGCTTCTGCTTTCACTGGGTTTGATGGGACACCGCGAATGCTTTGTTCTCTCCTTGATGCATTGTAATCAGTAGTTCTGGTAGGGGAATCGAAAGCACTGCATTTATTGTTTTAGGGTCCACGGCGTTTAACTTAATAATCGGCATGCGTGTCGACATTTCTGGTTCATGTTTGGCAGAGATATGTCTCAAAAGCCCAATTCTATTACTTTTGGCCTTTTTACGAACATATTTTTTTCTTGTTTTTGATTTCTCTCGCTGGTTGTTTTCGTCTTGTATTTTTACTGTTTGTATAGGGCTGCCGCAACAGCAACTCCAGTTTTGCTGGCGTACCTTTTGCGTGATATATTTTGCCCTACTTCTAGTTATCCGTCCAATGGGTTCATTCGTATCGTCGACTGTGCTTTACCTAAACTGTAACAGGATTTTCATCTTCTCAATCTCTTCCTCGAGATGATTGATCTTGCCGGCCAACCCCTAGCATCCACTTCCAATTCCGTCGGCATGTTGCACGCCCATGCAATCAATTAATGTTTGCGATATCGGTTTCCATAAGTTAACAGGACCATTCTCCTTAGAGTTTATCTGAAAGGCTTGCGTTCAGGATGAAACTGCATGGTAGAGTGGTCAGGAAAGTCAGCTTCTGGTGGTGAGATCGAATTTTTTCCTTATATGCTTGTGGTGACTATATAAGCCTCATTTTTAACCAATTTAAATGAAATAATGTTTCGGGAAGAAGTTTGTTTGTTCACTGAATCTCAACAGTCAAAATGTTAGAAATGAAGCGAATAAGCCTTTTGAAACGAGTTCCTCCACTGTGACGAGCAGTGTCAAGACTCAACGATGTTGGTTTTGGGAGCTATTGCACGTCAAACTCTTGTGCTGCACGTTGGAAAAGCCTCCAAAACGTAGTATTATCTACAGTTCAGTAATGTGGTTTAAGCCAAGGATTTGCTTCAATCCAACTAGATATTTCCGCACGTCAGAGAACATTCATTGCACACGTTCAATATTTTAGATGCACTTGTCTTGCACGCTAAATAAAGAATCAAAATTGCGTAAACTATAAGGGCTTGACATACGAAATCAATTTCAAACGCGCGCCAAACGGTATTCGGCGCTTATTCAGGAGACCTTGCGGTAAAATTTCGGAAAGTGTTAATAATCATTAGCTTAATCCTAACACTTTACCTTAATATAAAACTTACCCAGCTATTTGATTTGAACCCATACCGTACCCTAAATTTAAAACCCAACATTAAACACGAACGTTTATCTTCATGCTTAACATCCTCCTGTTCCTAATTCTAACTCTGGCATTAACCGTAACCTTGCACATAACCCCAGACTTAGTGAATACTGTCACCTTAATTCTTTACCTATGTTTACAGGAAGAGAGCATAACGTGAATATGTCTAAGCCTATTGAAAGTAGTTAACTAAACACATACCTTAATTTCAATATTTTAAAAAATCACTAAGTCTTAATTTTCTGTACGCCAAACCAATTTCATAAATTTAGTAAACGTGGGCTAAATTCACAGTATGCTAGAATTTTAATTAATTTTGTTGTACATTTTTATGTTCCTGTTTTATATGCTTATATGCGAAAAGGCAGCTTTTCTTACACCATCAATATAAAATATGAAGAGAGAAAAAGCATGAAGCAGTTTAAATGAAACGCGGTCTGTTTTAAGGAAAAGGGTTTGAGTTCGTGTTAGTTGAGACAACTAGGAGGTAATACGTCTATTTAACAAGTAAATTAAAATTATTGGAGGAAAAATGTTAGGGGTTTATATAATATAAAGTATGACATATAGTTGAAATTAATACATTTATTCGAATTGAATAGTTAAATCTTACTGTCCCATAGCAGGCAAAGTATGTTATATGAGTGGCTTTGCGCCAAACTGACGGAAATAAGTGAAACCTTGAAGGTTAGTTTGGTGTTTTGTTTAAAAATTTTGGCAGTGGAGTATTTATCTATCCCAAATTTAGTGCGAAGTCATCTGAAGTAATGGAGATGGCGACAAGTTCCCATTCCTGTCCTGTCTACGCCTGATTTAAGGTAAATCTATGTGTTTGGATAAACAAAAATTACGTGGTTTGCATTGGAAGAGAGCAATTTATCTGGAAGAATCACAATCAACTCAAAGGTTGAAGAAAAGGTTGGAGCCTTAAATCGGAGCTATCTGTAGGATTTTCCAATGGAGGATGCTTTTGTCATATTGGCTGCTTTTGCTCGGTCACGGTGAAAATACATTTAAATATAAAGAGGAACCGAAGGTCCTCACATCCTCCTCTAAACAAACTATAGCAGATCGAATTAACTCCCTAGTGCCTGGGGGGATTGCTAGCAAAGATGATGGTGCGTGCATTCATCGCTCGGCTGAGAGTGCCTGAGGTTCAATCACCATCTTAATTTAAGTCAAAATATTACGGTATGCCTGTACTTGGTTGAGGTTACAGCTGACAGTCGATGGTAGCTTAATATTACATAAATGGCACAGTCTTCGTCTGCCTTTCCCAACGATATTCTACGTCTGTGAATAAAGGTCGGGCCACAGTTTGAGTCCGCTATCCAAACGTGGTGACCCTGGGTCGCGAAGGACATCAACATCCTCGAAAAGATCCCAAGGACAGCAATCAAACTTGTACTTTGGACATGGCTCACAGCCTTATGAACCATGGTTGTCGAATCTCAATCTCTGTCCCTTGCGCTATAGGCAGCTTCATGGATACCTGATACTAACATTCCGCATACTACACGTTCAGGACTGTTGTATCGTCCCATTTGAGATCTTCGAGTTAGCAACAACAACAAACTTGAGAGGCCATACTTTCAAATTACGTTTGGCTCGAGCAAGGCTAGACACTCGGAAGTACTTCTTCTCCAAAAGAGTAATCAAAGCTCGGAATAGTCTTCCTCTGGATGTTTGTAATTTCGGAATCCTTGGGGGTTTAAAGTAAAATTTAGATCGATATAATGGTGTGCTACAACACTAAACTAGAAGCTGCAATAATGAGGTAAAAAATAAGGTATTTATGATACTACTAGCTATATATGAGTAACATTTATGTTTTTGTGTAATTTTCGTTTGAGGTCTTGCACTCCCCCATAATTCCCATGCTGGGTTCATCGAGGGTCTTCGCTGTTTAATTATTTGCACACCTTTGCGATACCCTTAAAGTTCGCATCAGACGGACCTGGCAGCCATCGTCTATGCGATGTATGAACGTTCTCCCTTGGTTTTAACCTCAACGGACCGAGGATGATCTGGCTGGATATCTCCACCTTTGAAATCACTCCACGGACTGCAATCAGCAAGGGAGCCTCTGGCTGCAATTTCTGCACTTCGGTGCTGATTCATGTGACCTCCGTGATGCTCCCCGTTGGACGCCCTCCCTAGAGCAACAGTATTTTGGACTAAATATCACTAGGAGTTTTCTTTCACCGTCTGCTCTTTTTTAACTATGTTCCAGCCAGTTGCCTCATATAAATTGGCCTCGCAAACATATCGAAATACTATTTTTTTAAACCAAAACTTGCTTGTTCAAATAGGGAATTCAAAGGAGACTCACTTTCATATCCCTCAAATATACTGATACTGATACACATCTTGGAATTTACTAGTTATTTGTCACTCTTCCATAGCAGATACAGTTTGTTATATGAGTGTTTTTATGTGCCGAACTGAGGACAATTATATAAACATTACAGGTAAGTTTCCGGTGTTTGTTAGGGTTGGGGCACTGGATTAGTTATCTTTCGCGAGTTTATCGCAGAGGTCATCTGTAGTAACGCAGGTGGCGGCGTATTCATATTCCAGTGTCGCGTCATGTAAGCAATCTCAAAACCCTGCCTGTCCAAACATTAGGGTATGCCTGTACGAGGTGGAGACTACAGCTGCCTGTCAATGAAAGCTCAATAAGACACCACCGGCAGAATCTTTGTTTCCTTTCTCAACGATATTATTTCTTCTGTGGATAACTTCGAGAAGGAGGAGGATGCGTTTAGAGGCCTCCAGTTCCTGCTTCAAGAGAGCGGCTATCGCGAAAACATTATTGAAAATAATATTATCAGGTGACGTGAAAGTCCCTTCAAACTGACTGTAAAAGAAATTGTCATTTTCTACAATTCGCTTTTTAAGTTGACGCAGAGAGATAGTTCCTGAGAAGAAGCCTTGATCGAGCTCACATAAAAGCATTCCCAGCAAACGTACTTTACACAGAGATGCAAGAATAGGTTATTTGATGTTCTTATCGCTGTTTTGGTGGGTGAGTATGAATCTTAAAACTTTTAAAATCATAAGAAAAAACAGTCATATTTTAAAGCCATTAAGTAAAGACAAGCAAGAAAAAAGAACTTATCACACGCTATGGCGGACAAACAGGCAGTAATAGGACATATCACCTTAAGCCGAACATAAGAGAATTCATTTCAATTCATAAGGGTGACGTAAGGTAATTGAATATGGTTTAATTTATGACCAAATCACTACTTCGCCCTAGCGATTGCTGATTCAGATGCAAGTGGTGATCATAAATAACTAAATTAACTGCTTATGGATAAGGATAGTCTGTTAGCGACCTAAGTATATGCTGCCTAGGTTTCTGAAATGCGTTTTAGATTAAACAAGTTAACTAAGGTGAGATTGTTTTTAGAGGGGTTAAACGGCAGCAAATCTCCAAAATATTTTAGACACGTCAGGAAACCGGCTTTTAGAATGCTTATCTTATCGATTGCGTTCAAACATTTTAATCGATAACAAATGCCTGCTCAATAGTATGCAATTGTTGAATTGATTATTGATTTCTTTCACAGGCACATGTATTTTCTTAATATGTTAGCAAAAGATATTCTTTTCTTGTAAGATTTCGATTGCCACTAACGTCTTCTTTAATTTTTACACTCATCAAAATGACATAGATATGTTTAAGCATGTTTTCTAATTTTGACTAATTTTTGACGGCTCTGCCATTGCATTTGGTCTCAGGGTTTTCAATCAACAAGCTATTCCTTTTCAATACAAAGACTAGCATGAATTTCGTTATGCCAGTAAGAAGACACCATTTAATGCTTATGAAAATTGGCAATGGATGAGGACTATGCTTTACCTTTGATGTGCGGCATTAATAAATGCAAAAACTCAAATCAAATCAAATGGACATTGTAAGGTCTTACAAAGCTGGAAATAAGGAACATTTATAAAAATCAGTTTTTATTTTTTCGATAAGAACTTTGAATAAGACTTGATATACTGAAATTTGAGCTGAAGAAAAAAACATGCTTGCTCGTGTTTTCAATGAAATATAGTTGAATTCATATAGGTGCCAAAAATGTAATTGCAAAAAATGGATTAATTCATATACAGTCATTTGTTTACTTTGCCGAAAAGAGATTGATAGTTTAACCCCACTGCTCTCGTTCATTATGCGGGCTTTATTATCCTTGCGAATGTGATTGGAATAAAAATTGTACGCTTTAAAAACTTCCTAAATAGAATCTGTTTGATGCTTTGATTGGTTAGCACATGAGTTCTATGAAGTTCTATGAAGTTTCTATGAAGTATACTCGAATTAAGATAGGCATCAAAAATCAATTGTAAAATGGAAAACTTCAAAACATTCATTTTTTATTGAATGGGTTTTTGCAGGCAGCCAAGCAGTCTTGCATTCGAAAGTTACTATCATATTTTATCTAAAATTATGTTGGACATTACTGCAGGATTATGAATATCCCACCTTCATTGAAGATTTGTTTTGTAATCAGAAGCAGATTTCAAAATATTGTTTTACAATAAATGAGATCAGTTAATTACTGTATAATGGTGAGCTGCTTCTTCTGGAGAGTTTTCACGAAGTTTTTCGTTATGACAACAGCCGATAGGCAGAAAACGATGGATACACTTAACATATCTTCCCAGGGGAATTTCTCTCAGGCTGAGGATGAAATTGCACTAAATACATTCTTATGGCACTTCTTTTGAGGTTTCTGCTGTCCAGTCGATTGATCACCTTTTTGTAGGTAGTTTAATCCTCCCTTGATGTGCAAATTAGCACCATTATATCCCTCTTTCTAATGCCAGGTGAATCTTGAACATTGTGTTAAATATATTATATATTCTATTTTTTATTATGTAGAATATAATATACTTCAAAAAGAGCAGACTAATACGGCCTCGGATCAGGTGCAGACAGCTGTTTACTTGGCCTATACCGATCACCAGTACGTCATAGATCGCATGAAGTAGGGTATACACACAATATAATATATTTGTGATCGAGATAGTTTTTTGAGGAGAAAAGCAAGTTTCCCATAATATTTAAGATTTCACCGTTGTCTCCGAAGTTTTATAATAAACCACATTCTTTTATTTTTAATTTTGATATCTTGCAGCGATATGTTAACTAATTTACCGGAGCCTATAAGGTACCACATTGTGTTGATAGGGAAAGGCCCGATTTTACCCGATGGCGTTGCACACTTTAAACGTTTAAGTTGAAAACAGAAGTAAAGGTACTGGAAAATTTACCGTACTTATTTTCCGTAATATTGGTACTAGTCAAAAGCCCAGATAAGCGTGTTTTATGTATGTGGTCCTGGAGCCTGAATCTACACTCTGAAAGTACCGGATTATCTTGTGAGTTGGTAATTTGCAAGTCACCTATTAACTGTGCTAGTTTAAAATAACGTTGAATGACTGATTAAAATATACACAACGACATCTAGGTGAACCTACGATACTGATCTATAAAAAATGTACAATTTTAATAACAATTTTTGTTAGCAGAATCCAGCCAGCAGCCGGAATGGTGATCTGCTTAGTGTCAGTGTGTCACAGCACACAAACCATTGTGAGATTATGTTCACACTTCTCAGTTCCACGATTTCACAATAAAGATAGTTTTTAACTCTTAATGCACCACCAGTTGCCATTTACACAAAAGCTAATCTTAAATCTACACCAATATGTTTTGCTTACAATCAGTTTCCCAATATTTATAAGTTGAAAACCAATCCTAAGGTATGTAATGATGTGAGAACACGGGATAAATGCATGGAAGACTGTTATGTTGTAGGTCAGTATGAAGGATACTGAGAAAAAGAAACATAGGAATCATCATTATGGGCCTATGACCAACACATAATCCCACCAGAGGCCTTTCAATACGACAATTATCGCTGCAAAGATCAGTCGATCAGCCATATAGCAGTACTTAATGTAGCATACCAAACGTACGTGGTCATTAGAGTGGCATTCGCTGCAATTGAAGACTACGCGCAAAACTGTGTGCACTTCAACCAGATTTAAATGTTTAGAATTTATATTTCTTTTGTGCGCACAAGACCGGCATCTTCAACCGAATGGCAGTCACTTCAGCTGCTGCTAGTAGACGTTGATCCAGTTGTTTGGGGTAGTTTTGCGGAACCTTTTTAATTACACGGAAAGCTTCGCTGGCGTCCACACTATGCCCAGTCAACCCAGAAAAGAAAGGCAACAGACACCTGCAGCCCGCTCAGTGGTCCCGTCTGTAAATGAACGATCTTACTTGTGGGCACTTATATGCATCCTTTTAAAATAAATCATTAAAAACTATTCAGAACTGATGGCACACCTGTACTAGACAATAACTTTCCTAACATATCTGGCATTATCATCAGCAGACCCCATAGACGCGTGCATTACAAAATGCTGGCACTCTCAAAAGCATCCAAAAATCCGGATGTGTGTATGCGTGCAGAGGTCACCAAACTCGTGCTGCATGCGTCCAAACTCGAGAAACATTATGATACGATTATGATTGACTGATGATCGGTTGACTGCTAGCTGGTCAAATCCTAGCGGTAGTTTATAATCGCATTGGCTCCAGCTGATCGAGTAACATACAACGATATTCCAGGAGATGTGGCAAATGGATAGGACTCTCAGGTTTTAATTTAGAGGACCATCTTTCATCTCTTCAAACGAAAAGCGAACTGTAAAAACTCCTTATGAACACGGTAAAATTTGCTCCAAATCGCCGGAAAAATACTCTCTCTTTGACTCCTTACCCGTTTAACGACCACCCAGAACTGGGAAGGAAAATCAATTTGGCTTTAGCCGAAACCGCGGAACAACATTAGGTGCCCGTTAGCTTGCTATGCGAGAAGTTCCAGAAAATGCGAACCCAACTTTAAATGACCTTCGTGGATGTGACGACTAGGTGAATCGTGATGAATTTATATATATATATATATATATATATATATATATATATATATATATATATATATATATATATATATATATATATAATCAGCTACACCTCTTCCCTGAACGGAGTTCACTGATGAGTTCATATGGCGGCTTTGTCATAGGGACCTGGAAAAAGGGAAAGTCAATGCATTTTCCTAACTATATGTCACCGTCTCTTCGCCATTGTCCTGTGAGGAACACGGTGTATCTCGTCGAAACCGATGAGAGAAAAGTACTATATATATATATTAATGGTTATAAGTGATACTTTAATCGAAATGAATGTCTAATTAATCCTTGTCTCAGTGCACTTCTTCTGGGATCTCCCAGCCATTCTTACTTGGAAAGGGTATGATCATACTTTGAAAATGAAAATAAAAATATAAGGGTATAACTGTTATTGTCAGTGCACAGAACTTCACTAGTTATTGATAAACCTTTTGTAGCCGCTTTGATGCGAGTCGTAACAGGAAGGCCTCTTCACAGGCACCAGTGCAGGGATCTAAGGAATACCTATGGTTTCTCTAAAGTCGAAGTGGGAAACTAGAGTCCTCCTAACTTTGTTGATGCATTCGGTGAAATCAATCAAGAAAAAGAACTCATAAACTTCTGGCGTCTGCCAATTAACTGTATTTTTGCTTTATGTGCACCCGGTTGTAAAGTCACCAATTTTTGACAGAATCATATACTTAAGTTTTGAATGCTTGTCCCGAATGCTGGCTTATGTGACCGGGTAGGCACGTACACCGCAAGCAGTTTAGCCTCGCTTTCAGATCAGCACACCTGTTTTCGCTTAATTTTGTGTACATATGAGCGTTTAACTCTCATCCTCAGTGCATAGACCTGCATGATGTATCAAAAACCTTCATGTAGTCTCTTCACAGAAGCCATGGCAAGAATCTAAGCCAAACAGACGCACAATGTCCATCAAAGTCCTCATTCAAACCCATCTTACACTTTGTGATTCGGAAGTCAGTGCATTCAACCGCAATACATGCGGCAACCCGGGCTATTGGGAGTTTAGGCATAAGAATTGTACTGATATGCAGCAAAAATAGGCCTTTCGAACTGCAGGGTAAATTCTGTTGGCAACAGAATTCAGAAGATAAGCGTGATAATTAAGAACAACAGAAAGAAATAACGCAAATCCATTGAGAGCTCTGCAATAAGTGAAATGTGCGCTTAGTGAATAAAACAGGAAGTACAGATGATTGGTTCAAGAATATTACATTAAATGAAAATCCATGGGCATTAAATGGTAGTGACATAGATCAGTTGATTTGCAGGGAACAGAAACCAGGGTGTCTGGCCGAAATTTGTATAAAGTCTGACGTTTGCATTGTGCGTCTTACCTCAGGAGAGTTTTTATGTGAATTTGCAAATGAGAAAATGTGATAGAATACTATATCGCAACGTATGAATTTCAAAGAAGCAAAAGAGTTCGTTAACGTCATTAACATGCAAGGAATGGTTTACTTATCAAACTATGTACACCTATTTTCAATTCACTTTTGCCATTTCATTTTATGTTGTGCAGTCAAGTGGTTTAGCAGACTGAATAGTTTGAGGTCTATTTTGATCATTTTTATTAGTTAAATTGTTAGGTAAGAAACTGGTATCCAAATTCTAAAAGAGGTGATGATCAGTGAGGCAAAGAAATTCTGACTTTGGAGCAGGGTTGCGGACTTCCAAATCCAATTCGTGTAGTTAAGACAGCGTCATTTATGCGGTGTGTGGTTAGGCGTGGCCTAATTGTGTAGGTGGGCGAGAGAGTGAGGTCAACGGCTCACTGCTCAGTTTATTTTCCACAGGATGAGTACCTGGTTCCCATATCACCTTCCACCATACAAATCAGAATTGTAGGCAAGTCTGGCTTTTCAGGAATAAGTGTGATGTCCGCGTATCCCTTTTCGAAATTTCCAGATATTTAAAAACTGCGTTTCCCTGTGAATGTAAAAGAGTGCCTTAGAGTCTAACGTAATTATTGCAATGATCAGAAAAATGAACAAAAATAGTTCGTGCCAGCTGGATTAAACAAAGTCCATGACATTAACAAAAACTTGTATCCGAGTGAGAATGGATATTTCAAACTTTTCCTCTTTTCACGAGATATGGAGTTAAGCAATAGCTTTTTTCACCGAATCTATCGGCGAAACATGTGCAGCGTCCATGCATACTTTAATAAATTCAAAAAGCAGCCTATCTATTTGACAGAAATATGAAATAGAAATTCGTGTCATACAAAAATAGCTTGAATATATGACAACTGGTAAACATACTCGGTTCAGAAGCCGCAAGGCAATATAAATCAGCCAGATTACGAACGAAATTGACCCTTGCGAGTATAAATAGTGTCAACTGGTACCATCATATGAATAATTTAAGTTGAGTTGTAAATTATTAAGGGTCTCAGCAGCCCCTATCGGATGATAATGCGTTGATGAAAATTTTAGCTCAGTGCATACTCTTTTAAGTGTAATTATCCTCATCGTTTTATCCTATGTTAGTCACTATTGAAGACCTTGTCTGAGAGATAGCTAGTACAAAATGGAGTTATAAGGAATGAAAGTTTGTTTGTTGGTATTGGATGGCCCAAGACACACTATAAGATAAAGATGGAAATGATTGTATACGAGTATTTTTATTTGTATAACGCAGCTGTGCTTGCGAAACAACAGAAAACTGTGAAGGAGAATTAAATAGCTCATGTAGGCACGGTTGATAGTGGCTGTTATGCTCATTTCAATCCTAAACGCAAGAATCAGAGAAAAGAAACATTGCCAAAAATCCTTTTAGCATACCATTAACGCTATTGAAATTTCACAATGACTGCTCAAATAATTGAATGGCAATGCAAATTTAAAATTTGAGATAAAAATATCGCGTTCGAATGGAAAGCCAAGGAATATTGTTCAATTGTAAAAATTTGCAGTGGAATCTTCAAAAGACAATTTAATGAGCAGACGTTAGTTTTCTCGAAATTCATTTATATCACTGTGCGACTTAATCAGATATACAGGTGAGTAGAAAAAATCGTGCGGATGTTAGCGCGGGAGAGGGAGAGTGAAAAGGAAAAAAATATCGTGGTCCGTCTTCTGATCATTTTGTCAGAGGGATAACGGCCGCTTGGACATGCAATAAGATGCTGGTGTCTTGATTGGTGGCTTTCGACCACGTTAATTACCGCGCCTGTAGAACGTTTTTTGGGCACGCAGGATCGGTTAACGTAGCCTAATTGCAACGGATTCTGCTGTAGACAAAAGACGCTGTCGAAGGAATTTCGAATATTTTTGAGGGTAACTTCAAAATAACCCGCGAGGCTTCGTTGATATCTTCGCAATGGTTCCTGTCTACCATATGCGAGAGAAAAGAGCTGTTTACTTAACTTTATGATCTTTAATATACCCTTTCCACAACATGCTGGGATATGTTGTCTTGTCCTTTTTGATACAGGCCGGCTATGTGACACTTATATACTGTCCAATAGGGGCATGTAAGGGAAGAAATACACATATCAGTATCGAGATCAGCATATTTGAGTGAGGGGTAGGTGAGTCACCTATGAGTTCGCTATTTGAACATGCGAATTGTGATATCAAAAAATAGTATCTCGATATGTTTTGGAGACCACTTTTTTATGAGCCAACTGGATGGAAAATAGCTCAAAAAGGAAAGATATTAAAAAGAAAACTCCAAGTGATATTAAGGAGGAAAAAACTGTTGCCTCTTGTGGACATTTGAGTGATTTCACAGCTAGAGTTTTACGCCTAGATCATCCTCGGTTCGTTGCGGTTACAACCAAGGGAGAACGTTCATACACCGCATTGATGATGGCCGCCAGGTCCAGGTGATGCGAACACTCATGGTGTCACCAAGGTGTGCAAATAATTATGTAGTGAAGACCTCGGGGACCTCAGCATGAGAATTATGGGAGAGTGCAAGACATCAAATAAAAAACAAAAACAAATAAATGTAACTCAAATATAGCTAAAATTATCATACATACCTTTTTTCAGATGTCTGTAGTGAATGCTGCAAAAGCTCGATTAAAGAGGTTCAAAATCGACATGGCGGACTTCGCTGCCTTTACACAATGTAGGGAGGGCTTAAGCGAGGGCGTGATCCAGACTCCCAGGACAATTTGGGCATCCACTTCTTTCATTGGAATGCCATTCACACGGTTTACCGGGTGTATAAAGAAGGCGGTGGTGCGGCACGCTATCAAAAGCCTTTTTCAAGTCAATACAGATTGCGTGCACCGTATTTCTATGGACTTGTATAACGATTGCTTTGTTCGGTCATCGATTTAGTGGGCCATAACCTGGTGTTTGTTGTCACTGGCTGATGACGACTTAAAAGACAGTTATGGACGTTCCAGCCAAATATATCTTTGTCGGCATTGTTAAAACGCTTCTTGAACTTCAATTCACAATGCAGTTTCTGGCGGGATTCGAAAATAAGCCGAAAATAAAGTAAGTTTTACACTGGTCGGACTCTGTGGACATGTATAACGATTAATGTGTTCGGTTATCGATTGGGTGGACCCTAGCATGGCGTTTGTTGTGATTGCCTGATGAAAACCTATGAGACAGATATCAAAATTTCAGCCGAATGTATCCTTGTCCGCTTTGTGAAAATACTTGTCACAACTGCATGTCACAATGCAGTTGCTGGCTGGACTCGAAAATGAACCAAAAAGTATTAATGTTTTACACCGGTGGGACACTGTGGGTAATTTTTAACGATTACTGTTTTCGGTCATAGATTGGGTTGGACATAACCTGGCGTTTGTTGTGACATCCTGTTGACCATTTTTGGAGACAGGTATGAACATTCCAGCCAAATGTACCTTTGTCGGCTTTGTGAAAACGCTTAAAAATGACAAGTTACAAATCAATTGCTGACGAGACTCGACAATGAGCCGAAAAGGAAAAAGTGTTTCATCGGTCGGATATTGCGGACATGTATAAATATGTTCGGTCATCGATTGGATAGCTCAAAACTTTGCGTTTAGTATGACTGGCTGTTGCCGGCTTATGAGACAGACATGGATCTCCCAGCTGCGTCTATTTAGAAGGCATCGTGAAAACACTTCTACTACTCAATATCACAATTCGGGTGCTGGCGAGAATTGGTAATGTGCCAAAAATGAATAAAATGTTTAATCGGCCGGACCCTGCTGACATGTATAAAGATTGCTGTGTTTAATAATCAATTTAGTGAGCCATAACCTGGCGTTTGTTGCGACTGGCTGATAACGACTAATGAGACAGTTATGGACGTTCGAGCGAAATTTAGCTTTGTCGGCATTGTGAAAATGCTTATAAAGCTACATGTTACAATGTAGTTCCTGGCTGGCGTTAAAAATGAGCCAAACAGAATAAATGATTTGCACCGGTTGGACACTGTGGGTATTTGTAACGATTAATGTGTTCGGTCATAGATTGGGTGAGCCATAACTTGGCGTGTGTTGTGATTGCCTGATGACAACTTTTGAAACAGTTATAGACATTTTAGCCAAATTTATCTTTAACAGCATTGTAAAAACGCTTAAAGAACTGAAAGTCACAATGCAGTTGCTATCTGGACTCGAAAATGAGCCAAAAAGTATAAATGTTTTACACCGGTCGGACACTTTGGGTATTTGAAACGATTTCTGTGTTCGGTCATAGATTAGGTGGGTCATAACCTGGTGTTTTTTGTGACTGGCTGTTGACCGCTTTTGAGACAGTAAAGGACATTCCAGCCAACGTTATCTTTAACGGCATTGTGAAAACGCTAAAGAACTACAAGTCACAGTGCAGTTGCTGGCTGGACTCGAAAATGAGCCGACAATGATCTCTGTTTTACACCAGACGGACTCTGTGGACATTATTAACGATTGCTGTGTTCGGTCATCGATTGCTTGGGCCATAACATGGCGTTTGTTGTGATTATCTGATGACGATTTATGAGACAGTTATGGACACTCCAGCCAAATTTATCTTTATTGGCATTGAGAAAACGCTTCTTGAAATTCAAGTCACAATTCAGTTGCTGGCGGGATTCGAAAATGAGCCAAAAATGATGTTTGTTTTACACCGGTTGGACTCTGTGGACATGTATAATGATTTCTGTGTTCGTTCATCGATTGGTGAACTATAACATGGCGTTTGCTGTCATTGCCTGATGACGACTTATGAGATAGTAATGGACGTTCCAGACAAATTTATATTGAACGGCATTGTGAAATCATTTATAGAACTACACGTCACAATGCATTTGCTGGCTGGACTCAAAAATAAGCCAAAAAGGATTAATGTTTTACACCGGATTGACACTGTGGGTATTTGTAACGATTACTGTGTTCGGTCATAGATTGGGTGGGCCATAACCTGGCACGTGTTGTGACTGGCCTTTAACCGCTTAGGATACAGTTATGGACATTCCAGCCGAATGTATCTTTGTCGGCTTTGTGAAAACGCTTTAAAGAAAGACAAGTTACAAAGCAGTTGCTGGTGTGACTCGACAATAGCCGAAAACGGAAAATGTGTTTCACCGGTCGGGTACTGTGGACATGTATAAATTTGTTCGGTCATCGATTGGGTGGACCATACCCTGGAGTTTGTTGTGACTGGCAAATGACGGCTTATGAGACAGAAAAGGACATATCAGCCACGTTTATCTTTGCTGGCATCGTGAAAAACGCTTCTGCTACTAAACATCACAGTTCTGTTGCTGGCCTGACTCGATAATTAGCTGAAAATAAATAATATGTTTCACCGGTCTGACTGTGCGGACACGTGTCACTATAACTGTGTTCTGTCATCGTTTGGGTGGGCCAAAACCCGGCGGTTATTTTGACTGGCTGCTTCTATTTTCGTGGGCATCGTGAAAACGCTTTCTACTACTCAATATCACGATTCGGATGCTGGCTAGAATTGAAAATATGCCGAAATGAAACAAATATGTTTTACCGGCCGGACTCTGTGGACATGTATAAAGATTGCTTTGTTCGATCAACGATTATGTGGGCCATAACTTGGCGTTTGTTGTGATTGACTGATGACGAATTTTAAGAAAGTTATCGACGTTCCAGCCAAATTTATTTTTTCGGCATTGTGAAAACGCTTCTTGAACTACAAGTCAAAATCCGTTTGCTGGCGGGATTCGAAAAAGAGCCAAAAATGATGTTTGTTTTACACCGGTTGGACTCTGTGGATATGTTTAACGATTGCTGTGTTTAAGTCATTGATTGTGTGTGCCATAACATGGCGATTGTTGTGATTGCCTGATGACGACTTATGAGACAGTAATGGATTTCCAGCCAAATTTATCATTGATGGCACTGTAAAAATGCTTATAGAACTACATGTCACAATGCAGTTCCTGGCTGACGTTGAAAATGAGCCAAGAAGAATAATAATTTGCACTGGTTGGACACTGTGGATATTTGTAACGATTAATATGTTCGGTCATAGATTGGGTGGGCCATAACATGACCTTTGTCGTGATTGCCTGATGATGAATTATGATAAAGTTATAGAAATTCCAGCCACATTTATCTTGAACGGCATTAAGGAAACGCTAATAGAACTACAATTCACAATGCCGTTGCTGGCTGGATTTGAAAATGAGTCAAAAAGGATAAATGTTTTACACCGTTTGGACACTGTGGGTAATTGTAACGATAACTGTGATCGGTTAGGTATTGGATGGGCCATAACCTGGCGTTTGTTGTGACTGGCTGTTGACGGCTTATGAGAGAGTAATGGACGTTCGAGCACAATTTATCTTCAATGGCATCGTGAAAACGCCTCTTGAACTTCAAGTCACAATGCAGTTGCTAATGGGATACGAAAATGAGCCGAAATGATGTATTTTTGACACCAGTCGGACTCTGTGGACATGTATAACGATTGCTGTGTTCGATCATGGATTGCGTGGGCCATAACATGGCGTTTGTTGTGATTGCCTGATGACGACTTATTAGACACTTATGGACATTCCAGCCAAATATATCTTTAATGGCATTGTGAAAAAACTTATAGAACTACAAGTCACAACGCAGCTGCTGGCTGGACTCAAAAATGAGCCAAAATGATTAATGATTTACACGGTTCGGACACTGTGGGTATTTGTAACGATTACTGTATTCGGTCAGAGATGGAATGGGCCATAACCTGGCGTTGGTTGTGACTTGCTGTTGACCGCTTATGAAAAAGTTATGGACATTCCAGTCGAATTTATTTTTGTCGGCTTTGTAAAAACGCTTTAAGAAAGAAAACTAACAAAGCAGTTGCTGGCAGGACTCGAGAATGAGCCGAAAAGGAAAAATGTGTTTCACCAGTTGGATACTGCGAACATGTACCAAAATGATCCTTACCATGATCATAATAATAATCCCCAAAATTTTCCATATCACCATCTCCTTCATCTAGACTAGCATTAACAACTTCCGAGTTCCATTATACTGCTCAAATTTATATTAATCGAAGTAAAATTACCGAAAATCTCTTTCCGATAAATCTTTTTGTATGAAATGTATGCCTTCCATAAATATATTATAGGAAAAAACATGGGTTTCGGTTTTTAAATGGGCAGATATATGGTATCGATTCGGTTTTAGCAACAGATTAAATGTTGAATGTTACACACAGAAAACGTGGTAATCAGGGTAAGAAGCATAGGGCCTTAGGACGTAGAAACCTAACCTAAATCTGATCGAAATCCCAAATCTTAACTCTACACCGTATCTTAACTTTAACTGCCTCCCCCATCCGAACCCGATGAAAATTTTTACTTAAACACGCCTTTTTAAATTAACGCAGAAGCGCGTCTTACCTATTATATCCAATCAGACTACACACCCTATTCTTAAATTACTTATCAAGTATCTCGCAAAAACATGCGTGATTTTAGTTGTTATCCTTCCAGTATCATCTGCACATCCCCACTTTAACAGTGTTTGACTTCCTTATCAACTTAAGGACGTTGTTTGTTCAACAATTATTATCGTGTTTCCCTTTAAGAAAGCTAACTCGTTTCCAAATATTTATACTCAGAGTCAAATATCACACCTACTCGTTGGTTTCCAAACCAGTGATAATTATTCCTCCTCAGCACGCCAATCAGAGGAGGCGTCATGCTGGAAATAAAATATGATTAAGGATACATAGCAGTCTGTTGAATTGGATAGCAACATTACTTTTGCTGTGCCATGAATAACTGCGTGAAGGTCACGCGCTTACTTGACTTCTATACATACCTCCCTGCATAAGGCATATAGAGTACTGAATAATAGTAGCAACCCCAAAACAACTGTCTGGGGCTTGCCTGTTGCAGTATTAGCAACAAAAAATGTCTTTTTAAATATGCGTGCGTTTTAGAGATTTTCGAATCAGACACCTTTAAGGTCGAAGTAAATTTGCGCTTCAAATATCTACTTCAAGGTAGTCGTTTGACTGATTGTTTCTTTCATTAACTAAAAAATAAATATTTTGCTGCCTCGGAGTCGCAAATAAATGGAAGAAAGCAATCTGAAATTTAACCAAATGACTGGCGGGATATTCAATCAAAAACGAGCATGCTGTCGTTCTCGAATAGAAATGCCTTGTTATGTCATGCCAATTAAAATTTTAATCTTATTTAAATTGCTTTTTTATCCGAGAAAGCCTCGTTGGTTTTGTCCTCCTTTTACTGTATCTGCTGCAGAAAACTTTGAGCAAAATTATGATGCGGCCAAGGGGATAGGTGTCAAAATTTTAAAATGATAGCTCAAATTCAAAAAAAACCATTTTTTTATAGTGGTGTATGCTCCCTCGCATATAAAAACCTATCAAAATTTCAAATGGTCGAAGGTTTAGTATTACTACAAGCGAAATTTATATGAATAATTTTTTTAGCTTTTTATTTCTTCAAGATTGCTGTAAGTCATCTTAATGTTTAACTGAAAACAGTTTAAAACGAGCTCCCTTCTCATCTATATGGGTGCATTTGAAATGCCGTCACACTTTGCTAATGTGTATTTTCGAGCGAAAATACAATTGTTAGCTGAGAATGAGGGAAGCAGATGCAAAGGCTTTTTCTTGGGCAGAATATAACATGCATGTACAAATTAAATAATAAACGTTAATCTGAACACCTTAGTTTAGACTGCAAGGAAAGTCAGTAGTTTTATACGCCACTTGGATTTGTCGTCTTTGAATATCCAAATTTTGCCTATTTTGGACGAAATGGAAGAATTCCCCCCCCCAGAAAAGTCAACCTTTACAAGCGACGATGTCCACCACATGTCCAGCAGAGTGAATTATTAACCGGCTTTTTGCGTGTGCATTACTTTAATATCAGCTAGGTCGTCCTATCTTCACCCGCAAACGTATTCCGATAGAACGACAACTGTAAAGGTGACCAGAAGTGCTCTGTTCAACATCCTGAACATCAGAAATGCAAGTGAATATAGTAGGTGTAAGCGCTCTCTGATGTGGACTCAGAAATGTGTCAACTTTTTATTACATCCAATAGGAGCATCATCACAATTTTGAGTGAGCTTAACATTCGTTACCTATCTCAGTCTTAAGTTCTAAGATGATAGCCATGAAAATGTTAAAGACATCAAATGCAGTGTACGTACACATTTGATGATTACTCCCTCGGCATGTAGAGTCAGAAACGTAAATAGGTAACGCAGCATATTTGCACACAGGTAGAGTACCGTAGTGATGGTGCAGAGTGTTAAGTAAGTTCAGGAAATTCAGAAACAAAAGTAAAGTTAATTAAGTTTGGTGCAAGGTTAGGTTGGAGGAAATTTTATAGTGATTTTTGTTTAAGTGAAGTCACCGTGAGAAGGCATTTTTGGATAAATGTACCAGAATTTGGGGTTACACTTGTACTCCTAAACATGTTCACTGTTCGTTAGCTTTTTTCAACCTCACTGCTTTACTACATAGGCCTGCCAAAAACATGCATATGTGGCCTAGCTGATGCAAAGATTGATAATCATATGCCAAACCGCATTGTATAATGCCACTTAGCTTTTAAGCACTAAGGAAAAAAGTTGACTGAATTCCAAACTCAAAGGAAATATGAAACGTGTTAGTAAAATGTTAAAAAAATGTCAAATTTGTTTAAAAACAACAAATTCTGAAAATATGAAAAGTAGCTTCTACTTTAACTAGTCTATGCATAAATATTCATCAGGTTAAATCATAAACATTAAGTTTCTGTTATGTAAGAGAACTTTACTCTCATCAAAATTTAGTTTTATATATATTTATGGTATTTGAGTACAATACGTTACAGCTAGTGCTTGGAATGCCGGTGAATGCTTCACGTTGTTCACTTATTTAAATAGGTTGGGAATTAATGAAGATTTTATTCTATGTGTATATTTAAACCTTTGGAACAAGATAATTCGTCAATAAATTGTGCCTGATAGTCATTTGGGCGATTCTAGGGTTTATTTTTTTGGAAATCCTACTTGGGCTGTCAGCCTAATTTATCAGAATTGGTGGATGTCATACGTTGCAGTAGGCTGGGTGGGTAAATTGACCCAAGTGTGATTAAACTCACGTCTCCAGGTGAGGCCACACAGCTCAGTTGAGAAGAGCTTTGGCTGTACTTAAACCTTTCCCTTGCTGGTGTGGGTTCAATTACCACGGAGGCCACCGAGGTTTTCAAAAGTGGGTCAACCGGAGTCTACTTAGGTGGTGACTTATTGACATTCTTCCTGAATCAGATGGCTTTTTGGGTCATATTCTTTACTGTACCCAAAATATTAATTCTGATTCTTAACGACAGGTACCATCGATTACGCCGTGTAGTGGTGAAGTTACGTGATTTGACCTCAGAGTAGAAAGCTGTTGGCAAATTGCGTTCTGCTTTGGAGCTGCAAACATGATTTTCGAATCAAAATGATCAATAACAGCAAAAGTAACTTTTTAGGTTTCAGGAAAAAAGTTAGTCAATTTTATCTAGCCTGTAGGTTTTAACATCCAAACACAGTGCTTTTTAAGTAAAAAATGAAATAAATAATGTGTGACTCACGCTTTACCTTCAAATAGTTTCTCAAATACCGCATGTAACATCACAACCGGGGTGGTAGTACCAAGAAATTGACATATTTCCAGGTTAAACTGACGGCTTGATCACTGTGCCACGGATACTTTGAAATCACGTTAATCGCAAGCTTGCCACCTAATTCCGCTCTTTGCTGAATATAAGGCATGATTGACTGCATAGAAGAGAATAGGCCTTCCAGGCCTGCCCCGTCAGCAAGAGACATACTGAGAGGAGAGTTTTAAGAGTCGTAGCTAAAGACCGTCTAAAAGCTGCTCAGTGAGTTCGCACTGATCACCAGGCACATTCCAAAATTCTTTGTTTTCACAGATAACAATTCCAAATGCAGAGAGGCTTGTCAAAAATAGAGGGTACGTTACAAAGTAGAGTGCTTTCCGTAGAATAAGTTGTATATTTAACTTAATATTGGGAAGTATGCTTTACATTTAAGAGCCCGCGATTGTCAAATACTGCCAGTGCTGACAGCATTTGACCCTTTATATGAAAGCCTAAGTGACATTCGTGCAATTTTTTAAGAGCTACATGGAGAAAGAAGAGATGGTCTCACACTAATACATATACTTCACGAAGTAAGCACGTTCAATGTACCTGCCAAAGGTCACAACCAGTCAAAGAACTACCAGGACAAAGTCAACCACGTAATAACTGCAGATCGGATTTAGCCTTATGTATAACTGCATCGGTCTTTTATGCCTTCATTCAGCTAATCATAACCCTAACTTCCAGCTTGCATGAAAAACAAAGAAATTTACTCGCACGTGTAGCAGACGGTCCACACACTGTCTAGCTGACTGTTCAAAAGCACCTATTTGAACGGAAGTCCATCAGTGACCCGAAAAATTTCATTTTCTGTCGTTGCAGATTAGAAAACTGGTAGATTAATGAGTGTTCATTTCTTATTGATAAACTAACCGATCTGCACCAACAGAAAATTGTGGGTGGCCTATGACCAGATAAATGATAACAGACGATCCACAGCCTACCTTTTCTGGCTTTGAATGCTGCACTTGAGAAACCCCGAGCCCAATGAATGCCCTCTCAATTGCGCTGAAAGTTGGCATGGGTGGATCCGAAACTGAGCTTGTAAAACTGTTGCAACACTTGTCTAAAGTAGAAACCACGAAGAAGGGAGAGGGTTCGCTCGTGTCCGAATCCCGTACACAGATGTAAAAGATTGCTTGCATCAGTTTCGAAGGCATTTCTGCAGTGGAGGACGCTTTACGTGAATTTCTACATCTTCTGCCTAGAAATGAATGCAAACAACCAGACTTCTGTTTAACCTTAGCGGTTTGAGTGTTCATGACAAGCAACTTTGCAAGGAATTCTTTAGCAACGACAGATAAGTCAAATGCAGGATAACATGAAACCAACTGAGTAGCAGCCTGAATATCAAAAAAATAAATGTCCGTAGACGGAAATTCCTGGTCCCTCTCAAGTAAATCAATAACTATTGGATTAAATTCGTCAGTACAGGACGTTTAATCCCAGCCTGTTTACTATACATATGCTATATTAAATGATCGCGTACGTGCAGAAAACAATACCTGACAGAGTGTGCTCGGTTGACAGGCGAACGGAAGTTGCGGCAGCAGTAACCACATTCTGCCCAGCTTTTCCATTGCCAAGACCGCCCGCCTTCTGATCCGGAAAACACAATATGTGACTGCCCAATGGCTCGTGCCATCGGCAACTAGCAAACTGCGTTCACGTCAGAAGACATGACCTGTTAGATGTGCTTGTGACCTTTGTTAAAGACTATGGGATTATTGGATATTGCCAAATGTTTATTGAAGGTTAAAATTGCATGATTCTCCACATGCAAGGAATTCAAGCATTGGAGGAGAACGCTGGCATTAAGAACTTAGCGGATGACTGCAGGTGTCATTCTGGTCACTCTTCTGGAAATCTGCACTCGCAACGACGAAAAACAGACACAAAAATTGCTCATTGAGGTGAAGAGCTTGAACACGAACTCCATCGATAATAGGGCCAACTTTAATCAATTCGAGCCTTTCTGACAATTTTTCCGATTGTGCCAGAGGCCGGGAGAGCGGTGTACTGACTAACCTTCACACAAAGCAGTTATACTTAAAGGATAGACAGATCACAGTGCAACAGTCTTGGAAACGTTACCGTTAACAGGAGCATGCTGCAGCATTTTCATAATTACCTTTACTCGATCTTCCCTGATATACTATTCAGGAGGAAGACAAAATGGAGCAGCAGCTCGCATTCTTTGAATAACTCATCAGGCTACGTCCAAATGGCGAAATAGAAATGACTGTCTGCAAGAAAGTGACGAATACAACAAAGCTCCTCAATTTTTCCCAGCAACCGTTCGTTTGCTAACAAACAAAGCTTATGTTCAGTCAGGATTATTCAGGGAAATTTATGCAACGCTTTCGAACTCTCTGTAGTTTTCTGTGACATTTAAAATAATAAAAAGGCCAACCCATAATGACGAATGTTTGAGAACACTGTTTAAACACATCCAGGCTCATTGCAGCAATCCTTTAGAAAAAGAACATCATTTCCATTACCTTCGTGGCCTGTTTATACTGAACGGATATCTGAAGGCATTCATTAGCCGATATCTACGTGTTCGTTCCCGGAGGACCCAAACAGAAAAAACCACAACGGTACGGTATGCGAAGTCATAATTGAAGGAAGTGTCAGAAGCGACCGAGTGCATTGTTGTGGGACTTGGTGTGCTAACTGCACAGCAACCCATAGCTACCATGAGCAGAAATGTCATTATAATCAAGGGCAAGGAAAATCTAAATAAGCAGTCGGGGGTATTATATCGTATCCCGTTCAAAAACCGTTCATGGAACTAAACAGTAGAGACTGGAAGTATGCTTGGATCATGCCTACATGAGCACAAGCTTACAGTGAAACGGAGTGACTGTTTATGGCAAGTGGCTGGCCACACCATCGAAACTGATTACGAGTTTAACTTCGCAACCATGCCAGATGCAAGACAAGCCACGAATTGATTGAAGTCTAGGTCTCCGATAAAAATTTTATCAATCGTTTTATCGATCTGGTGGCGGCGTACAGAGCCTGCATAGTCACCTCCAGACTGGTGACACTGGGGTCTGATTGCTTCATGCCCCATATAAATGTTACTCATTTTTGTTGCCATTTTATCTCTGACGATAAAATCCAGTAAGATTTCGAAAGCTGAGGCAAATAAAACTATGATGCCAGTAAACGAGCAACCTTTTTCGTCTTCTTTTCCTTTTTCTTTCTTCTTCTTCTTATTAATTAAAATTAATAACTCCTTTATATATTTATTAACTTCTCAGCCCAAACTTCAGATATTTTTTATCTTTCATTTCTTCTGAGACATGTCTCAATTAGTCGATCAGATTATTTAAACTAATGGAGTCCGCATTTTTATCGTAAACATAAATCAATTTCTGGTTATGTTACATGAATCACCTCCTTACAATCTCAGATAAAACGTTACTATCTCGATATTGTTCATTTTGACAAAGCATTAGTAAACAGTTTGAAAATAACGCTTTTATTTTTTGCCAACCTACAGACATGACCATAGAGTTATGGAGTAGAGTATCGAATGGACAGTTTAAAAAATTCATGATTGTTCTTTCTAGCGTTTGTCAGGAATAAAATCTGCTGCGCATGTGTTTTTGACAGTTTGGTTCGGGGAAGAGTTGGCGAAAATGAAGTTTGTTGACAATTTCTCTGTCTTTTTAAGATATCGGGATTTTGCACCAGGCCAAGGTGAATCCTTGGATGGTAGCTCATTTTCTGTGGCTGAATTCAGAGGAAGTGGGCTGCAGAGACAGCGAACCTGCCCTCAGCAAGATTCCTGGCAATGTATTCAGAGTACGCGAAGGCCATCAGAACGGACGAGCGATTCCACCGTGTTGACATGCAAACTTCAGAAGTGTTTTCCTGAATGTAGATAACTAGTAACAGCTCAGCTTAATTTTAATAATTCTGGTTAGCTTTTTCAAGATTGCTACAGCGTTTACTGAAAATAATTGGCTGTTTCTTTCTGTGCGTGCTAGAGGAAGAAATAAAATAAAGACGAAAGCAACGTGAAAGTCTACGCAGTCGGTGGCGGGAATATAAAGAAAGGAAGACTTCATCTTTGACATTAAGAGTTTCCTATGGGAAAGAAAACGACAAATGAGTGAACCAAGAACATGGTACAAAGTCTAAGTGCAAACATTCACATCCCCATATTTGCTGATCAGAAATCAAGAAAAAGAAATAGGTTTTGTTGGAAAACATTTCATCAGCCTCAAGTTATAATTTAGAAATAAATATGGCGTGGTCAGAACTCGCAAGTGGAACGAAAGATGACACTACGAATGGCTGATGACCTCTACAGTAAATAAGATAAAGTAGGTTTGTTCCTCAGCTGGGAAAAAAAGACTATCTAAACCCATTATGCCAATACCTATTGCTCTAAGTGTGGGTAGAGCGTTGGACTTCTGTCACTCCGATCGCGAGTTTGAGCCTGGGGCGCCGCAGTGCCTGGGGTTGGGTATGGCTGGCTGGTGACGGCTTATAAGCCGGAAATGGCCTTTTCAGTCTCCCTTGTATGTTATTTTGTCGATATCACTAGCTGATCTGTGGCTGTTGGCGTGGCTCTAGAGTGAACCCCAAGGCACAACGGGAAGAGTGAGTCCTGTAACCGATCGATGAGAACCCAACTACCATTGTTAATATTTTCGGGGCATATGCACCGCCGTACCTGGTGTTTGGTATTGCCTGCTGATGTCGGCTTATAACCAAGAAATGGCCATTCTGGTTTCCCTTGTCTGAGTTGGTAATTCCATTCTGCCTATATCACCAGCTGCTCTGTGGCTGCTGGTGGGGCTCAAAAGTTAACATCATTGATCAACGGGATGATTGAGTCCTATCCTATCGGCGAAAACCCTGCTAACATTTGAAATATTCCCGATCGAAACCGGCAAGACAATAAATTCGTTGCAAAGTGGGTAGAGCATTGGACTTCGGCCCTACAGGTCGCTTGATCGAGCCTCGGGTGCCACAGCACCTAAGGTTTGATATGGCTGGCTCATGATGTCTAATAAGCCAGAAAAGGCCATCTCAGTGCCCCTTGTCTTCGGAAGTAATTTCATTCTGCTTATATCACCAGCTGCTCTGTGGATGCTGGTGGAGCTCAAGCGTTAACATCATTTCACAACGGGATTAGTGAGTCATGTATCTTATCGGCGAAAACACAGCTACCATTTAAAATATTCCCGATTGAACTCGGCAAGACCATGAACACATGGCGCAGTGGGTAGAGCTTTTGACTGTCGCCCAAAAGGTCGCGAGATCAAGCTTCAGGCGTCGCAGCACCTGCGGTTGAAAGGGCTGGTGGATAACGGCTAATAAACCAGAAATGGCCATTCTAGTCTCCCTTGTCTTTGTCGGTAATGTCAGTCTGCCTCAATCACTAGCTGCTCGGTGGCTAGTGGCGGGATTGTAGAGTTAACCCCATAGCACAGCGGGATAAGTGAGTCCTTTAACCGATAGGTGAATGCCAAACTACCATTGTTAATATTCCCGATAGAGACCGGCAAGACAACGAACTTGTGGCGCAGTGGTTTGACTTTTGGATGTCTGCCAAACAGGTCGTTAATTCGAGGCTCAGGCGCCGCAGTGCCTGGGGTTGTGTATAGCTGGCTGATGACGGCTTATAATCCAGAAATGACCTTTCTCACTCTGCATTGTTTTTGTCGGCTATGTAATTCTGCCTATCAAACTAGCTGCTCTGTGGCTGCTTGCGGGACTGAAGAGTTTGCCCTTAGGTCCATCGGGACAAGTCAGTCCTGTAACCGATCGGTGAGCGCCTTACTTCCATTTTAAATATTCCCGATCAAAACCAGCAAGACAACGAGATCGTGGTGCAGTGCGTAGAACTGTGGACTTCTGTCCACCAGGTCAGTAGCTCAAGCCTCGGGTGCCGCAGCACCTGTTGTTTGAATGGCTGGCTGATTCGGGCTAATATGCCAGAAATGGCCAAATCTCCATAGTCTTTGTAGTAATTTCATTTTGTCTATATCAATAGCTGCTCTGTGGTTGTTGGCTTGGCTCTAGAGTGAACCCCAAGTCACAACGGGATGAGTTAGTCCTGTAACCGATCAGTGAGTGTTCAACTATCCTTGTATATTTTTTTCCAATCAAAACCAGCAATACAACAAACTCGTGGCGCAGGGGTAGAATTTTGTACTTCTTCCGAATAGGTCGCGGGTTCGAACCTCGGGCGCCGCATCGCCTTGGCTGGGGTATTGCTGGCTGATAACGGCTAAAAAGACAGAAATAGCCATTTCGGTATCCCTTATCTTTGTCGGTTATGTCATTCTGCCTTTATCACTAGATGCTCTGTGGCTGTTAGCGGGGCTTTAGAGATAACCCAAAGACACAACGGGTCGAGTGAGTCGTGTAATCGATCGGTGAGTGCCCAAATACCATTGTCAATATTCCCGATCGAAACCGGCAAGACAATGAAGTTCTGGCGCAGTAAGGAACGCGTTGGAATTATGCCCAACATGTCACGAGTTTGAGCCTCGGGTGCCACATTGCCATTGGTTGGGTTTAGCTGTCTGATAACAGTTAATAAGCCAGAAATGGCCATTCCAGTCACCCTTGTCTTTGTCGGTACTGTCATTCTGCCTTTATCACGTGATGCTCTGTGGATGCTGGAGGAGCGCAAGAGATAACCTCAAGACACAACGGGACGAGTAAGTCATGTAACCGATCGGTGAGTTCCCAACTACCCTTGTGAATATTTCCGATCGAAACCTGCAAGACAACGAACTCGTAGCGCAGTGGTTAAAGCGTTGGACTTCTACCCAACAGGTCGCGCGTTGGAGCCGTAGGCGCCGCAGTGCCTGGGGTTGGAACGGCTTGCTGGTGATGGCTCGTAAGCCAAAATTCACCATTACAGTCTACCTTAACTTTATCGGTTATGTAATTCTGCCTAAATCACTAGCTCCTCTGTGTCTGCAGGTGGGGCTCTGGAGAGTACCCTAAGAATAAACTAGACGAGTGAGTCCTGTAACCGATCGGTGAGTGCCCAACTGCCATTGTTTATATTTCCGATCGAAACCGTCAATACATCAAACTCTTGGTGCAGATTTAGAGCGTTGAACTACTTCCGGACAGGTCCCGAGTTCCAGCGTCGGGCGCAACAGTGCCTAGGCTTGTGTGATGCTTACTGATGACGGCTTATATGCCAGCAATGGTCATTTTAGACTTAATAGTTTTTTGTTAATGTTAACCACAAGGCACAGCGGGACGGGTGATTTCTGTAACCGATCGGTGAAAGTCCAAATACTCCCGATCTAAACCGACAAGGCAGATAACCCGTTGCACAGTGGGTATAGCGATGAACTACAGCCCAACAGGTGGTGAGTTCGAGCTTCGGGTGCCACAGCGCATGTTATTGGAAGGGCTGGCTGATGAGGGTCAAACTCGTTACACTGGGGTAAAGCGTTGGACTTCTTCCGAACAGGTCGCGAGTTCGAGCCTAGGGCGCCGCAGTGCCTAGGGTTGGGTGTAGGTTCCTGATGACGTCTAATATAACAGAAATGGCCATTTAACGCTCACTTTTTTGACGTTTATGTTAACAACATGACACAACGGGACGAGTGAGTCCTGTACCCGATCGGCGAGTGCCTAATTTCCCTTATTAATATTCCCGATCCAAACCGGCAATACAACGAGTTCGTGGCGCAGGGGGAAGTGCGCTGGACATTTGTCCAAAAGATCCTGAGTTCGAGCCTAGGCCGCCGTAGCGACTGGGGTTGTGTGTGGCTGCCTGATGTCAGCAAATAAGCCAGCAATGGCCATTTCAGTCTTCCACTTCTTTGTCGGTAATGTCATTCTGTCAATGTCAATAGCTGCTCTGTGGCTGCTGGAGGGGCTGTAGAGTTAACCCCTCAGCACAACGGGACGAGTGAGACCTGTAACCAATCGGTAAGTGCCCAAATACTATTGTTTATATTCCCAATACAAACCGGCAAGAAAATGAGCTCGTTGCGCAGTTGTTAGAGCGTTGGACTTCTGCCCAACAGTTAGACAGTTCGAGCATTGGACGCACTAGCGCTTGGGGTTCAAAGGGCTGGCTGATGATGGCTAATAAGCCATTAATGGTCATTCCGGTCTCCCTTGTCTTTGTCGGTAATGTCCTTCTGCCTATATCGATAGCTGCTTTGGGTCTGTTGAGTTAACTCCAAGGCACAACGGGACAATTAAGTCCTGAAACTGGTTTATGAGTGCCAAACTACCATTGTTCATATTCCCGATTGAAACCGGCATGACAATGCACTCGTGGCGCATTGGGTAGAGCGTCGGACCTCTGCTTAACAGCTCGCGAGTTCAAGCAATGAGCGCCGCAGTGCCTGTGGTTTTGGTGTGGCTCTCTGATGGCAGCTAATAAGCCAGAAATGGCTATTCTGGTCTCCCTTATCTTGTTCAATGCTGAAAAAGTTCTATAGGCGAACTACCAGTTTCTATGAGAATAGTAGCTAAACGGCTCCTCCCATTTGATGCTGCCAAGTGTCATATTCTGCGAATCCACAGAACCAGCGGCGTGAACAAAAGAATGTCTCACCGGGACTTCAAACTGCTACAAAAAGTTAAGGCTCCGATTGAGCTAGAAGTATGGGGCACCGCCTTACTGAAGCCATCGTTAAATTTCTGAAAAGTAGCGAAACCCATGTTGTCAAGTTTGTATCTTATAAAGCAGCGGTTTGAATTTCGACAAAAGGTGCTTTAATAAGGTCTTTGGGATGTTCTTGCGACGAAAATGGGAATGTTAAACACAAGTCTGGAAACCGTGGTCTTTCGAAGACCACAGGAACCTTAATAAGACTCAACAACTTGCAACCAAGCTTGTGCAAAATCAAAGCTCACAGCCTTACGAGACAACGTAGTATAATTTTGATCTGATTCCTCTGGATTTAAGACTGCTAATGGGCGCCTGAATACAAGCCTTGCGCTTGCTGCGTGGTCAGAATTGCTGCTTTTTATCCGGTAACGTCTTTAAGTTGGCTATTGAGAATGTTGCAAGACCGGATGCAAGAAGGTTTATCTTCACCAACAGGGTGATAAAGGTCGAGAATTCTCTGCCTGTGGACAACGTCATGTCTCCATCCATGGACACTTTTAAGCGGAAATTTGATCAAACAACCATATCTACCAAAATGACATCATCAACTCACATTTTTCCTTCTGCCTATCCCCATTCATAATTTACACGTTGTCAAGTATACCACTTCCTTTTTTGAGTAATATTATTTCATATTATTTTCGACCGTCGCCTTGTTAAGTGAAGAGATATAAACTTTGTCGAAACATCCATTAGGTGTCGGCCAATTTTCGGTTTACAATATCATTTAAATAAAAAGCGATGTCAAAGGCATCACCTACCTTTCGCTTAATAAAAGTAAACTTCGGCAGAATAATGTCTTTATTTGTACGAGAATTTGAGGTATTAAAGTAAGGCAACGTCAGAAATAGCAACGCAACAAAATGAGCAACAGTTCAGGAGGAAACGGCCAAGCATTTATCACATTTAGCGCAATAATTTATCGCATTTATCATTTTATCGCATTTTATCGCATTATTCATCACATTTATTATTTATCGCATTTAGCGCAAATTTGGAGGTGAAAACGCAGGGCTTTGGATGCTCATATTAGATCAGTACATCGATCGAGTGAGCTCTCTTACAAAGCCCAGCTATCGCTGCGGATGGAATTCAGTGGAAATCTGAAAAAAATTATGAATTAGGACAAGATAATGGCGAATCAAATAACTGCACCTTCTTTACTTATATGCTCAACTAAATTCGTGAAACACTGCTCTGGACGACAACCAAGCTCCAATGAAAGCACAATTTACTCGGTGAGCTGATGAAATGTGCTTTAGATAAAAGA
>WEDG01005797.1:0-26143 GCA_017591395.1 Schistocephalus solidus | reverse complement strand
GCCTGTGAACTGGCAATAAATAAATGAAATAAAATAGGGGTGGAAGGTTGAATCATGCCCTTTGTTACAGTCTTTAGTACTGTGTTCAAATTGGTCTTTATCGGTGAGCCTGCTGGTTAATTTGCAGACATCTCCATGTATCTTTCAAACAGCGTGAGTTCTTATGATACTGCATTTGCTCGAATAGCACCCGGGAAACCTGAATTTGGGTTTGTGGCATCCAGGGCTGTCGATAAGTCACAGGCCACTTTTCTGCAATTACTTTGCTGGCTACCATGCCCTGTTCCATTGTAGTGCGACAGACATGTATAGAGCAGGCTGCTGTCGCTCGTCCGTGGCATTAAAGATACCTTTCGATTACTGTTTTTCGACTCTTCAGAGACCGTCGATCGCCGATATACTTTTGTGCAGTCGGATTCTATGTGCACCAGGTTTCCCGAACCTGGGGAAATGCAAGATATAATTTCCTCCTTGCTTATTTTCTTTCTTGTCATCTGTATTTCAACAGAGTCAGTGGTTTGTTCTAATGACTTTGTTCTTTTTTCTCTTTTTGTTTCGCTTAATGTTGTGTCTTTTGACCTCTACAGTTTCCTTGCGATGATTAATTACTTTAATTACTCAATAAGCTGCAGTTTTTTCTCCTGAAAACACATGAAACAACGATCAGGAGTTTTTTTCACTGTCAGCTTGACCCTCTACTGTATATACATATATATTGACCTTGCCTGTAAACTGGCAATAAATAAATAAAATAAAATAAAATAAATAAAATTATGGTCTAGCTTGCTGATGTTTTTCAGCTCATTTGCATCGTGTTTCGGTGAGTTAATTTTTTTATGTTTGATAAGAAATGCTATTATTTCCGATAGGAGATCGAGGTTTCCTTCTTATCTCAAAACTCTGGTTGTGAGTCCTCGGCATCCATCACAGTGTGCCAGCCCTTCACTGTTTAGCTTAGTTTTGGTAATGTTCAGTAGTGCACTGCTTTCTTTAATATTGCTGCTTTGTGGTTCTACTCGGTCTGCTGAGAGTGACTTGAGTATTTCTGGTAAGTTTTTGTCACATGAAATCGAAAACAGTTTAAAAAGATAGGAGAGATCATTATTTTTGTAGTGAATACTATTTTTTTGTCTGCTGGCTTCCCTGGCGTGGCCGAGCGGTCAAGAGCATTGGTAGCTAATCGAGAGGTTGGTGTTTCGAGTCCTGGCCGAAGCGGTGAATAATTTTCTAGCGTGGTCAGGTCGTGAACATTTGCGTTTCCCGTGCCCGCAAGATCTCTACGAGGATGCATTAAGTTTTAAAGAGCAGCTTAAATTATCAAGCGAATAGTTTACTGAGCACAAAAAAGAAGTGCTTTTCCGAACCAAATTCACTATCGAATGTTTATACGAAGCAAAGAATGATGCAGCCTTTGAAGTTAGTTTGCCAGTGGTTCTCCGTTCCTTTCTGACGTAGACACCTTTCCTGGCGAGAGACTGTTTTCTGAAGCCAGTATGAGGCAGGATCCAAATAAAGCTGAGTTAGCTTATTATTCAAGATTACGATATCAATTTTCGTGTGCCTGAATATCACAATGTCTATAAACAATTATAGGCTGATCCTGATAAACAGACAATATGTGATCCAATGACAACTTATTTCGTTGAGTCTTGACTTTGGGAACAGATTATTGGCCAAAAATCAAAAGCTTGGAGACGAGCGAATTTCAAACGGAAGTCCAACGACGCCGCAATAGAAACAATATGAGCAATAAATGCGCCTATTCGTTCAGAACCACTTTAAAAAAACAATAAAGGATAGGAAGAATATTCAGGAACGACTCAGCCATTTGTAGAAGTCAAAGGTCCTGGATATCTTCAGGTCTTCAAGAGGTTTTGCACTTTTGGTTCACTGAGCGGTTGTAAGTATTTATTGGTGTAGAGGCTGTTTTATCAAGTCGACGAAGGTGATAAACAAATTCTAATTTGATGTCGTTTTGTGAGGTAATTCGGCACAAGAAGAATTCCCGAAAATTCCAAACAGCAATTACATTTGGGCAGTGGCAGTTTTAATGTCAGAATCAGAACAAGCGAAGTGTTAACGATTTTCAATCGGTCCAAGACGGATAACAAAAAGATACGTGGTTCCTTTGCACACGATGACCTAAGCCATGCGAAGCATGTACATACACCATTTGCCGATTTGAATTGTGGTTTTTACCACAATGAAATACAAATTTTTACATATAAATGCATGTAGGGTTGGAATTCGGGCACTAATACTCGAACGTCTAAGGTAGGCGTAACGGTTGTGGAGACAGGACATTTGACAGTTCCAAAAGTACAGGTCAACAAGAACTAATTGGAAAAAATCTCGATTAAAGAAGAGTTGGTAAAAGTTTTAAATAAAATGCAACTGAAACCTTAAGCATTACCATCATCAGCCATCTCCGATGCTGCCATTTACCAGCTCCCTCAAGTGGACACGAACAATAACCTGGATCTGCCGCCTTCCCTACCAGAAACCCTCCGGGCCGTGCAGCAGATTTCCAACGGTAAGCACAAGTATCGGACGCAATCCCACCGGAAGTCTACAAGCACGGCGAGCCCCGGCTGCTGGCAGAACTCACAACACTCTTTCAGGAGATGTGGCGCCAAGGTAAAGTTCCTCAGGATTTCAAAGACACGACCATCGTCCACCTATACGAGCGGAAGGGGAACTGGCAACTCTAAGATAATCACAGAGGCATCTCATTGCTCAACGTTGGCGGGAAGATCTTTGCCCGTATCCTTCTCAATCGTCTGAACGCTCATCTAGAACAGGGACTGCTCCTGGAAAGCAAATGTGGCTTCTGCCGACACCGCGGAACATCCGACATGCCTTTCGCCGACCGCCAGCTACAAGAGAATTGTCAGGAGATGTGAACCCACCTCTAAACTACGTTCGTGAATTGGACGAATGCATTCGACACGGAGAATCACGATGAACTATGGAAAGTCATGCAAAAATTCGGCTGTCCTGAGCGGTTCACGCACATGGCGAGTAAGCTTCATGACGTGATGATGGTGCGAGTCACTGAAAACGGGACGGTATCCGAAGCATCCGCAGTGACCAACAGAGTGATATACGGCTATGTATTGGCCCCAACCCTGCTCAGTCTCATGTTCTCTGCTATGCTGATTTACGCCTGTCGTAATGAGCAGCCTGGGATCCACTTCACCTACAGAACTGATGGACACCTTCTCAACAGTCGGCGTATGCAGGCTTCAATGCGCGTGTATACTGGTACAGTTCATTACTTGCTTTTCGCGGACGACTGTGCCCTCAACATTGTGACGGAGGAGGACATGCAATGAAGCATGGACCTCTTCACCGCAGGCTGCGCCGATTTTGGATTAACAATCATAACAGCCAAATCGGTTGTCATGCCCCAGCCACCACCTAGCGCGGAATACAATGTTCCTCGAATCAATTCCAACGATACTCAACTAAAAATGTGGAAACCTTCGCTTATCTAAGAATCAGGCTCTCATGCAACACGAGAATCGATGATGAGGTTGCTCAACGGATTTCCAAAGCCAGCCAGGCTTTCGACCGACTGCAGGCATCTGTGTGGAATCACCACGGTATTCATCTGAACACCAAACTGAAGATGTACAAAGGCCATCGTCTTGACCGCACTCCTTTACGGAGCGGAGACCTGGACCGTCTACTCAAACCAAGCCGGGAAGCTGAGTCACTTTCATCGCAGCTGCCTCCGCAGAATACGGAAGCTGAGATGGCAAGACAGGATACCGGACACGGAAATCCTTGAGCAAACCGCAATCCTCCGCATCCACGCCTTGCTGAGGCAAGTGCAACTGCGATGGAGCGGCCACCTGGTAAGAATGGACGACGATTGACTACCAAAACGACTTTTCTCATGAGATGTCGCTATAGGTGCTTGCCAACAGGGAGGAAAAAAGACGCTACAAGTAAACTTTAAAGTAATCTCTGATGCAACTGTAAATCAACCCGGGGACCTGGGGGACCTCGCCCAGGATAAACCGGTATGGAGAAAATCCGTGAAGACTGCTGCAGCAATCTATGAGGCCAACGGGATCTCCGCCGCCAAGGCCAAAAGAGCGGCATGAAAGTCACCAGCGCATCGGACCAACACCGCCAATGCCCAGGCCCTCCCAAAATGCCCGCGCTGTCAGCGCATCTTCCGTGCGCAAAGCAGCGTGGTCGGGCATCTTCGGGCGCAATGTACCAACAATCTGACAATTCCAATTTCTACGTCGAATTCTGCCAACCTTCCTTCGCACTCCCCCACCCTCAGTCCTGGCATAAATTCCATTACTCCTACCATCATAGAGACCACATCTCAATACTCATCGCCTGTTAACTCCACCATCACCGACTTCACCTTCATCACCACCACCACCACCGCCAATGATGGGGACTCTCTCCTAAACGTTCCTCAATGTGACCGCACATTCACCTCTCGCATCGGCCTGGTCGGTCACTTGCAAATCCATCGTACAGAGACTGGTGAACCAGTGCCTGGTGCACCACCACACGCAGCCTCCTCCACTGCCCTCACTGTTCTTGCGCATTCACACATCGCATGGGCCTATTCAGTCACTTGCGCATCCATGACAGCGGAATGCACCACAATGCTGACAACACCGATACCACATGTACACCATCCGCTCTTGCCATTCTTACCGTCACTGCCACCCCCGCTACCATGAGTGACATCACCCAAGCCTCTCCCGATTTCTACTGCCTACACTGCGCCCGCAACATTAACTCACACATCAGCCTGGTCGGTTACCTGCGAATCCATCACACGGAGATTGGTGAACCAGTGCCGGGGGCTTCGACATACAGTCGATGCGCCCGCCTCCACTGTTCTCACTGCTACCGCACATTTACACACCGCATGGGCTTATTAGGACACAAACGCCTCCATGACAACCTGCGGTAAACTACCGGAGGCTAAGCCACATCAGTGCACACTACCTACACCAATACATAGACAACACCATCATCATCAAATACCTGAGAATATCATGGTTTCCTAGAAACCGTAGCTTGGAAGGCTGCCAATCTGACACAAACACCAGACCACGCCGTCGGCCCAGTGTATATGCTGTGTGTCGAGTGGCTGACCAGTGGACTGGGAGTCAGACGGTGATGGCTCCTCTGTATCCTTTAATTTAGTGAACGCTGTTGTGTGCGTAATGGGGGCCAGGTCGTGCTGTGGCGCACGACGATGGGTATGCCGACCCATCAGTCAATGCCCCCACTCCCTCATCCGTCAAATGACAACTCGGATGTTGGTCTGATTGTGGGGGTGGGGAGAGAGTGAGGTTGCCTTGTCAGCGCATTTTCCTCACTATAAGCAATCTGACGCGCTTGAGACTGTCACGGTTCACTAAAAGCCGTGGCTAAGAAGTTTGCGAATTGACGAGGACACTCAGCTTAATGTGTGTTTTGTGTGGAATGGCTGACTGGCGGACTGAGAGTCAGGCTGCAATGGCTCCTTCTTAATGTGACCTTTATGGCACTCCTACTCCGCGGGATCCGAGCCGGGTGTGGTCGTACGCCCAGGCGTGGCTCCGGCCGCGCCAGCCACCTGCACCCTTTCTTATCTCCAGTCTTCTTGACTCTGTCATGATACCGGGCTCAGGTGGGGGAGGAGGAAGGAGTGCGGTAGATGCATCGCAAGTCTTCTATCCATTTAAACTTAATCACGCGCAAGTCACCGTCCCTGCACCACCCGTTCGTGGAGCACACGGTTGACCTCGTCGTAATCGACGGCCAAACTGTCGGTAGGGAGTCTTAGGATCACATACTTATCAACATTAAAATTTAGGAGACAAAACCTTGCTCATTATGCGCTAACGCAATAGAGTTTTTTGTCGCTTTCGCGATTCAAGCTGTATATTTATTTTTATCATGCTTATAAACAGGCATGCAAAATAATTATCGTACAAAATCTGTGTATTGACGCTTTTGCTGTGGCGTGGAGCGAATTCAACCTTTTTCTCATGTGCTTAGGTTCATATGTTTCATTTTAAGACACTTGTAAAACGCAGTGGCTGTAGGATGTATTCAGACTACGCCAGTAAGCTGTATTCGAACTCCCGCCAAACAGACGTAACTTTCACTACCGAAAAATCTGACAGAAAGAGCGATAAAGTTACATACGAGTGGAGAAAGTTTATTGAGCTTTTTTATTAGCTTAGCAGCATTGTTTTGTTGGCGGAACTAAACATTATTTGATTAACATGTGATCCGGGAGTCAGAAAGACTTAATCATCTAAAGTCTCACGCATACCAACTTAGACGTCTAGCACTTACTTACTGTCTAACTGTCTCATCTGAGTGTTATCGTAGTGTGGAAATTAACAGGGCGTGCTCCTTAAAGAATTCATGCTTTCCCTGGAATAGCAAAGCATCTACTAGATAAATGTTTGAATGATCTTACACATTCTAATGTAAACGTGTGTGCATTTGAGTGTTAAGATCGTAGCCCTTGATGGCCCTATTAATGTTAATATTCCTATATAGACAGCATTACCTTTATTGTGTAAGGTTTATGGAAACATTTTATATCAAACGTGTGGTGTTGCGATCAATATAAATTCAAATAATTAAGAAATTAGAGAGAAGGGAATACGCTTTATTTTGAAATATCATTCAAAATTTTTAGCAAAAAAGAAATTTCTCCATTCACTAAGCAAATAGGATAAGTTAACATACTTTTAAAGAATCAAAAAGTCACAAATGGACAGCAAGTGGAGAGACAATTCCAATCTCAGCTTCTGTATTTCAGTCTCTTCACAAGTAAGGTAGTGTGCTAGAAATGGCAAAACAGAGCACTGATATGCCGATGTACGGCAACCTATATGATGAAAGCCTCAGCGCATTGGACGGAAACACTTCACGGCAATCACCCCAGAGTGGAGGGGAGGGGTCACTTCATCAAGAATTTGCCCAGCAAATTTTTTAACTGTTGTGAAGTGCCGTTTTGTTATCGAATCCACTAAAACAGTATAAGAAAAACCCGCAGCGTAAGAGAGCATTCGTAGGATACGTTTTAAAATCAACAAATCCTGTTTAAGCAACGCTGGAAAAATCACAGAAGAACAATAAAAGGATGAGGGAAGAATACATGCCTCTATAAATCGCCAGATAAGGGCTTGAGGTGTGTGATAGGAATGTGAACGACGGATACAATATAGAAGTTAACGAATTTTTTAAAAAAATATTATAAATATTCTGGGAGAATTAAAGATGGGATGTCAGAGTAATGTCAAAGTACCGGAAAAAGGATACCTCGTGGGGCAGGACGGCTGAGGATTTAGAACTAGGGGAGGGTCCCAGGTAAAAATCACATTGGGTTGCTTTCTCATGGTTAATCTGAAGACCATTATTTGACGACAAAGCTGAGCCATGGTCCAGGCCATCCTTCAGAGACTGGAGATGTGTGTTATTTTTAAAAGGATGACCAACAACCATATCGTCGGCATATTTGATGTGCAGACAGACGTCTTTTGATCTCAAATCGTCAGTATGGAGGGAGAAAGAGGTGAGGGGATAGGATGGCACCTTGAAGAACACCACAGTTGTTCGGAATGACAGAAGATTTCCGCTTGTCAGATTGTACGAATTGAGTGCGGGAAGTAAAAATAGTCTTCGAGCCAAGAGCCAACCCAGCCGGGAGAGACACACGTGGATGTTTTATTAAGGGGAAATTGCGTGGGATGGTGTTGAAGGCAGAGGAGTAATCAAGAAATGCGCATGCGTGCGAACGGCAGCCCTTATCATAATCACCTATACATGAATTTACCACAAGGGCAACGGCTTCTAGGGTCCTATGCCTTATATGCAAATCGTAATGGGTCGGAGAAATTGGAGGAAAATAGCTTAATTGTATCAAAGTGACTCACTCAGCAGGCTTCAGTAAAGCGGAAGAGCAGGTGATTGGATGGAAATACTTAGGACTAGAAGTACTGGACTTCTTAGGGATAGGGGTGCTTATTAATGAACTCCAATTATCAGGAATCTTTAAATCCACGAAGGACATGTTTTAAGGTGTGTCAACATAGAGGCAATCTGAGAGCAGCAATATTTTAAAATAAAGTGTGAGACATCCGACCCAGCAGCAGTTGAACCACTGACCATTTTCAGGTGTTTCTTCGCTGTTTCCACTGACACAGGAGAAAAAACGCTTGGTAGAAGCGAAAGGTTGTTTGAGGGGAGATTGGAGTCAGCAGAAGTATGGATAAAATGTTCATTTAGAGAGTGTAAATCAGCATTTAACATATGCCATTTTACCACATTGACCGGTGAGACGCTTAAGACTCCTTCAGAGTTCAGCGTAGGAAAGCGGAAAAGAAGGTGTGGATGGAGAGGCTAAAAGCTGACTAACAAACAAATCATTTAGTCTGGAAATCTCACTTCATATTAAGACGTTAACATCCTGTAGGCGGCCATGGATGCCTAGCTTGTAGAGTAGTTCTTTTGTCCGTCTTGAAAGTTTTAGATAGGGAGAAGAAATTATGTCAGGTTTGACCATAACGGTATCAAGAGGCCAAAAATATTTATAATTTCTTTTAAAAATATTGTAAGGAAGCTGGAGCACGACTCGACATTCGATTGACTGAGGAAGACGGGGATAGCATATGATATAGAAGTCTGGACAATGCGATTGTTTTCCGGGGACGTGTCGCGAACCTTAATTTTTCTTTCGGGTTTGATAAGCAGCGCCCGCGTAGAAGCGGAATATATTTTTGGAAGGCTTATAAAAACAGAATGATCGGAACCGGAAAATAAAGCTCTGTTCTTAACAAGGAAAAACTGGGGTTGGTTGGTCAAAACTTAATCAAGAGGGGCATCAGCTCGAGTATTAAAGTAATATTCACACGATTAATGTCGCCACATAAGATAATAAAATGCTCGCAGTACAATAAAGCAAAAAAAACGTGTAGGTGCACCTTCATAGGTAGAAGGTGAATATTAATACTAACAAATATAATGCCCTTAAATGTATTTAACAATCGGGGCTTGCATATGACAGCGATAACGTCATTCAAATCTTCAGAGTACGAAAATAAGGACTTACAGTTAATACACCAATCCTTGTTGACCAAAATAGCCACCCCACCACCTCTGCTGGAAGATGAAGATTTTCGATCAGCTTGAAAGCAACAGAAAGACAGAGGGGCTAATTAGTTGTGCGTCAATGTCACTATTTAACCATGTCTCTTGAAGACAAATCCCTTCAGTCTTACTGTATGCTTTTTTTCAACAAGAGTTACTCTCAGTCGTGTGTTTAGTTGAACATCGAACGACAATTTGCTGACAGGAAGCCTGACATTGACAGTTTTTCTTTCAGTTGACGTTTCAAGGCTATTTGCCAACCGCAGCGGTGTTTTTTTCCGCTGCGAAGGTTTTTGTTGATAAAAACGTGATGAAGTGAGCACATGAGGATAAAAATCTGCCATATTGGCCGAAAAGTGCAACAGCTGGCATCGTGGGAATTATTCGGTAAATATTTCAGTTTACGTGCATTGAAAAAGCTGCTAGTGTAATGAAGTGATGACCTCATAACCATACTTCAGAGAAAATATTTGCGTGAAATGATCAGAATATCAAATAAAAATAGTTAGTGGAGTATATAGCTACAGAAAAGTTCCTTTTGAATGGAGAGAAAACAAAAATGGTGGCTCAAATTCAAAAGCCCACCAGAAGGATATGCGTTCATGGTTAGCTCGAGATATTCCTGCAGTTATCGGTTATCAAAAATAAAACAATTCAACTGCAGGTTGAACACATCCACGGTTTTTCACTTGGAAGTGAATTCCATAGTTGAAGCACCCACTAACTGAAAGAAAACTTTCGTTGATCTTGGCGTTTTATCTGATATGGAGGACCGTGCCATTAAGTAATGTTTATCTTTTATATATTGTATATATATCCTGCTCGTGACGCATCTTTTGTGCCCCTAAACGGGCCACGTGGTAGATGCGTAGGACCAACACGGGGGCCACATCAGGGCACGGCATGCGTTATTCGGGTTGCGCTCCGCTAACAAAATAAATAAATAAATTGTATATTTAAGGCCCAGAGGGCCCCATCATTACAAACTTAGTACCATGGTTTAAATAAATACAAAGTGGATAATTGCTGCACTATGTGAGCATCCATATGAACAGCAGAAATGAGTAGTATGGTAAACATATCCGATTCAAAAAGATTTGCCATTTTAAAACAAAAGTCAACAATCGTTGGCATATACGGTGAACTCGAAAAGAAGCAGTAAAAAAACTCCTAGGGTTTAATCGGAGGCGGAGTTCGGCGAGCCGCCAATTTTAAAAAAATAGGAGAAAAAAACTGCTTCACTAAAAAATTAATAGCTAAATGCAATGGGATAGTATTGTGATGTTGCTGACTGCGTATGAGGGTTCGGGACGCTCCTTGTCGGGTGAGAGGTAATATAGCAGTCAGAGCTACTGTTTATAAACACCAGTGGAGGTGAGAGAGGACGAACTCATCGTAGACAACATGGTCGAAATGAAGAGGGGACAGTAGAGGTCACGAGATCATCATCGAGATGCGACCTTGCTGACTGTATAGTCCATCACCAAAGAGGCGAAACCATCAGAACCCACCTCAATCATCAACAGATCCTGGAGACTATCGTCAGGGGTTGCAAATTCGAAGGAAAAATATCAAGGTTGTCAAGAGTTGGCAATGCTAGTTTAAAAAGGAGGGGAAGAAAAAAAGTGAATGCAAAGATTGACTCTGCAGAGGATGATGGAAAATATAATTAGAGACCCATATAATATATCAAGGGAGCTGCCTCAAATACCAGGAGGACCCTTTTCAAAATCCAAAAGTTGCGAGTTTTGGGAAAGAAACAGACAATAAGGACTTTATATCTTTCGAAGTTAAATGTTTGCGTAATTTGGTTTTGAGGAAATAGCTAATGTAGACGACAACCTAATTTGCAGTGGTAGATTATTCCATATGAAAGCATATTTGGAGGCAAAAAAACTGAGACCGGTTGGTTGTGGAGCTAAGGGGTGGTGAAATGATCATGGAGGAATTACGAGTGGCATAGGGTCGATTTACCGGAGTGAGAGCGTTAATTCGTGGGATATTTGGGCTAGAATTAACGCGAAACAGGAAACAGAGACCAGCTTCGAGTCTTCTAACCCACAGAAATTTAATGTTTGCTAACTGGCATCTATCCGTATAAGACAAACTGGATGCAGGAAGAGAAAATAGTTTTCGAGTAAAAACCCTCTGAACTTTTTCAATCTTACTGCGGTCAGAGGCGTTCATCAGCCCAAATAGGGGACAGCAGTATTCGAGGATAGGAAGAACAAACATGCGGTATAGGTTTAACTTTATTTCCGGAAGGAAGAAATTATGTGATATAAAACCACATATCTGTGCAGCCTTTGCAGAAATTCGATCTGCATGAGGCGATAATGCTAGCTTATTCGTGTAACTTAGACCTAAGTCTTTTATGGTTGATCGTTCTAAAAAGTGTACTATTTTTGAAATACTAGGGGTCCAGGAAGCTTGGCGGGGCCAAAAACACATGAAACTGCTCTTGGATGGAGAAAAATTCCATCTGCCAAGTACAGCTCCAACGTGAGAGCATAAGTAGATCAGTGTTGATTTTGTCAACGCAACTATTAGCAGTGTCTTTAGAAAATGAATAAATGCACTTGAGATCGTCAGCGTAAACGAAATTTTGTGAATTTGTGAGTAAAGTTGAAATTTCGTTAATGTACAGAATGAAGAGAAGGGGACCTAGAACGGTGCCTTAAAACGCCAATCGTGATCAGTTGAGGCGTCGAATAGCTATTACCTACTAGGACCTTCTGGCTGCGGTTAGACAAGTAGGAACCAATGAAGTCAAGGAGAGGAGGCCGGATGCCGAGGGCTTCCAGTTTTCACTAGAAGACGTCTGTGCGGTACCTTGTCAAAGGCTTTGCTCAGGTCAAAGTAGATCACAACCACTGACTGTTGCTCGTTACGAAGGGAAGTGACGAGATTAAGAAAAAGCTAAGTGACACACTTCGCATGATCTCCCATGTAGAAAACCATATTGTGAGTCGCTTAAAAGCTTATTTTTCTTGGCAAAAGTCGAGAATTTGATTAAAAATAATTGTTTTTCAAGAAGTTTTGCGAGAGCCGGGGTTTTGTGAACGCCTCGATAATTATTTACGTCCGAACGAGATCCCGACTTGAAGACAGGAAGAATAATAGATGTCTTCCATGAGTCAGGAAAGAATCCGTTTAAAAGGATAAACTGAGAATACATGGCTAAGCAATCGGGGAAAGCTCGGCACTCTCTTAATAACTGAGTTTGGAATACCGTCAGTTCCCGAAGAGTGCGAGTTTTTCAGACGAATTATTTGCTTACGAATTAGTTCTAAGGAGAAATCAATAGTGCTGATAACATTCAATGAGGATGCCTGAAACGTCGGAACCGGTTCAGATTCCATCGTAAGATTATTTGCAAAGAACGCACTAAACAGTTCTGCCTTGTCAGAGTCTTCCAGAACGAAGTTCTTGTCTTCATTTAGTAATGGAGGAATTTCATAACCTCGTTTAGAAGAGGATCGACGGCGGAACAGTTGAGCAACAGATTTTGCAGAGTTTGGCTCACTGAGTGCGCAAGATTCCCTCTGTCTGTCATGTGCAAGACGAATCTTAGAGGCTAATTCAAAAATCTCTGCGATCCTTAGATGTATGCCGAACATGGAGGTGTGGTGGCACGCCTAGGGGCGGCTAGGACTTAGGAGACCCAGCCGCGCCAGCCACCTGCGTCCTCTCACGCCTCCGGTCTTCTTGACTCTGTCTTGACACTGGGCTCAGGTGGGGGAGGAGGAGAGAGTGCGGTTGATGCAGTGCAAGTCTACTATCACTTTAAACTAAATCACGCGCAAGTCACCGTCCCTGCTCCACTTCTCCCATGGAGCATACGGTGGACATCGTCGGACTACGACGGTCGAACCTGTCGTATATTTTGATGGTAAAGGGCATCGCCCTTGTTGACCCTATTTAAGTACAATTGAAATTATAAATGCAAGTATATACAGCAAACATAAGAAACAGTTAAACATTTTACATCAAATGTGTAATAGTACGATACACATAAATTCAAATCATGAAGCAAAGCTAATGGTTGGCTGAAGATAGTCCTGCAGGGAGAGTCGTCGATTATCAAAAATTAAGCAGTCTAACTGTCATTTCGAACATATTCACGGTATTCGACGTCATTTTTTCACTTGGAAGTAAGTTCCATAGTCGAGCCACTCGCTGACTGAAAGAAAATGGTCGTTGATCTAGGCGTTTGACCTTAAATGGATGACAGCGCAGGTGAAACATGCTTGTAAATCGCAAAGAAATCTTGGGATTTCAGCGAACAGATATGTCCGTGGAGGATTCGGAATTTCCATAGCAGGTCACATCTCATTTGTCTAAGTTAAGTTTGATAAGTCTTTGTGGATATGACAGGGTACTAACAATGTCCACCAATGTTGTTGCCTGTCTTTGCACCTGCTTGATAGGAACTCTGTCTTTCTTCACTGAAGGCATCTATTTTTGGCATTAAATATTCCAAATGGGCTCTAACGAAAGTACTGAAGATCCATGAAAACATTTCGGGAGGAAAGACTATGAAATCGTGCCTGATCCAGTGCATGATGCTGGTCGCCTTTCGGATGGCTCCATTAGAGTGTTCGGAGGGCAGTAGGTTGGAAGCTATGCAGATACCTATATATTTGGGCTTATCTACTTCTTTTAGTGGAATTCCGTTCAGGTAGTACTGGTGTTTGGGGAAACGTCGTCTCACAGATTCCAAGCGTAAGACTAAACATTTGGGTATATTAAATGGTAGAAGCCACTGACTGGACAAGACAACAAACTAAGCAAGGTTTTCTTGTAGTTTCTGCGTGCCGTCAATGGAGCTGATGGTTTTCCAGATTTTTATTTCATCTGCAAAGATAATGGCATCGCATTCAAGATTATCAATTCAGTCGTGTATATAAACGAGGAACAGAAGATAAACTTAGACTGAACCCTGTGGAACACCACTTTCTACTCCTACCCAATCGAATTCAGCGGTGCCAACAAGTAATTTTTGCGATCTGCATGACAGGAACTTCTGATCCGTTTAAAGATGTTACCCTGGATACCAAATCGCCAAATTTTATTTAACAGTCGCCGATAAAGTACGCTATCAAACGACATCTTGAAGTCAACGAAATTGAAATCAACTGGATGGCCTTGGGCTATGGCTTTTGTCCATTTTTCCTGCGAGTAAAGACCAATCGTAAGCCATGAGTGACCAGAAAAAGACATGCTGGGCAGCACATTATAAACTCTTCTCTTCCAGATATTTCATTATATGTCTCTTACTAAGTTTTCCCATGAACTTGCACAAAATGCAGGTTAAACTAATGGATCGGTAATTTTCTGACTCCAGCTTGGACCCTCCTTTTTGGATCGAGAGGATAAGGTCAGTTTTCGATTCCTGCGGTAGTTCGAACTCTTCCATGGACATTTGGAATATCATCGAAACAGACTCCCAAAGTACATCGACCGATTCTAGAAGGGCATGCGGATGAATTCTATCTGGATCTGGTGACTTGGCAAGCTTCAGGAGGAGTTATTCAATCTTTGCGAATGTAGATGAGAAGTAAAGATTATTTTCTAATGCAAACGTTTCCAAATATAGTAGACGCCCAGAGTAGGGAAAGGGATTATGAATTGTTTCATGAGTGAATACTGACTGAAAGAAGCTAGAGAGGATTGAGGCTTTTGTTTGGTCATCCGTTTCCAGTTCTCCATTTTAGGAGCACAGCACTGGAATCGGATCACGTTTTCTTTGGTTATTGAGTATGTAACCGTAAAGGATCTTGAGATGCTCCAAAGGGCTCTGTAGTATGGATAACTCATAGTTCCTTCGGAGTCAGTTTGCATCACAATTACAGACATCCCGTTGTCATTTAGATTCCTGCAAGTGTTTGACACTCCCCTTTATTCGAAACTGTTTCCACGTCTTATTTCTTATTTTGAAAGGTGATCTAAAGCTCATGGTTTATCCACAACGAAAGATTCTTTGTTTTCTTTCATTAATGGGACGATTAAAATTAATAATTATTTTAACCAACGAGCTGAACTTTCTTCAGCATTCGTTCACAGTTACCCGTAATGTGGTTGTTCACGGTAATGCTGAGATTTTCGAGCGCCTACGGGAAAAATCTCCCTTCCGGATGTATGTTTGCAGATGCTTAAGTGCGCCAGGCTGTGAGAGCATGGAATACTCAAAGAGCAGTACGACGTGGTCGCTAGCACCCATTGGTGATAGATCTTGTTAATCCAGCACATTATCCTCATCTTGAGTGAACTCGAGGTCTAGACAATTTGAATGTTGCCCTTTCCTTTACTCGTGTCCCAAATGGTACATTCGCGAAGAGTAATTTTTCGCCTGCCATCTCAAGCAAACGACGAACGAATGTTTCCGTTGGACCCGAAACAGTCCAAGTTTCTTACTCGATATTAGGATCGTTCAAGTCGTCAACGCTAAGGAAATCTTTATCCAAGCAAGTCTTGGTCAGTTCCATACTTAGTTCAATTTAATTCAGTTTATTGAGGGCATTAGGCATGAGTCTTTGAGTATCATATTTGGAACGTGAAATTAAGTGAGATATACAGAGAAACTATGTAGGTTGCAAAAGTTAAAAGGCGATAATAAAGTATGACAAGTGGTGTGTGAGTCCCGAGTTTAAAGGTAAATTCCTCATCGCTCCGGCTCATTTTGGAAAATAAACTGTTAAAGTTTATTTTAAAGCTTTCCAGCGATGGTGACATTACACCGTATACAAGGGAGGGCACTCCATGGTTTGACCACTCTGACAGAGAAGGAGAACTTGAGCACATCCAGTCTCGCCTGCTCGACGCGCAGTTTCAATGAGCGACCTCGCAGATGGGTCGTGCCAACAAATTCAAAGAAGTTCGAGAATGCCAGGAAACAATCCAATCCCTTCACAACTCAGAATGTCTGCAGGAGATCCCCGCGCATTTGTCGATAACTCAAAGGGAAAAGATTCCGATTCGTTAGGCGGGTTGGATATGGCAAGGAGCTTTGACTCCTAGCCATTTTGGTGGCTCTCTTTGTACCCTTTCAAGACAGTTCTCATCTTGAACTGTCCCAGGTCTCCCAGGTTTGTAGAGTTATTCCAAATGCAGGCTTACGAATGTTAAAAAATCTTGGCAAAGAGATCTTCAACGAAATTCAAAAAGGCTCGGCTGATGGTATGTAACACAGTCATTGCGCTCTTCTGCCACTTTCGAACAGAGAGAAAATGTTTTTAGGGTGGTGGTCGTCAGCACACCAATGTCAGTTTGGGTTTCCACGTCTTCTAAGGCTTCACCGTTGCAAAAGAAGCTTCTTATGTCAGCAGATCCAGATAGGTTGCCTAAGTGAAGTATTGTACACTTATCGGCGTTGAACCGCAAAAGCCAATGATTCAACCACTAATCCGACCGAGCCAAGTTGATCTGTAGTTTATCTTCGTCGGCATGGGCTCTCGATTACATTCGAGATTTCCATGTCATCGGCAAACATTGCTGCTTCCCAGTCCATGTTCCTGACATAATCGCGAAGTATATTAGGAGCAGTATTGGCCCTTGTACTGAACCCTGAGGAACCGCCCTTTCACTCACAACAGAGCTTGACCTCTCTTGGTTGATGCACACAACGTGTTACCAGCCCACGACAAAGTTTCCGATCTACTTGAGGACGTTTTTTCTGATTCCATCTCTTTCTAGCTTGTATAACATTTTCTGGTGCGGCAGTGTGTCGAAGGCGTTTTTAAACTCAAAGAAGGTTATGTGAACCGCATGTTTATCTTCGAGTGCTTGGGTCAAGCTCTGGATAGATCGGAGAAAATTTGTTGTGAAGGATCTTCCTTTTCGGAACCCATGTTGAAAGTTTGATAACAAATTATGAGTGTCTGCGAATTTCACCAATTCGTTATTGATGATCCTTTCCATAACCTTGCCAAGGATGCATGTCAAGTTTATGGGCCTGTAGGTTGTCACTGACGCCCGGCTTCCACTTTTGTACAAGGGAGTTGAATGTGCCAGCTTCCAATCAATAGGAAGCGTTCCGAAGTCAAATGAATTTTGAAAGAGCACTGACAGAGGTGCGGAGATATCATTGGCGAGGTCTTTCAGAAGTTTGGGTGGAAGCTCATCCGGTCCTGAAGATTTAGACTATTTTAGTTCCTTTTATTGCCTTCGGATCAGAAATTCTGAGAATAGAATGTGGTTAATGCTTGCAGTCGGCAGGTTATCCGCTAAGGGACGAAGGAACCTTGCGTCATTTGTGTAGACAGAGTGGTAGAACTGTGAAAAGTTACTCGGCTTTGTACCTGTTTTCAGAAATTCCGACGTCAGCGGCTGTCTTAATCATCGAGAGTTTTATGCCTATTCCTTGTACATCTGCGGAGGTAACTGTAGACTAACTTTAGATTCCGCGTTGCCTTTTGCAGCAAAGTTTTCTCGAATTCTCGTCGTGTTTTAAGGATAAGGATTCTCAGTTTGTTTCGCTGTGGTTTATACTGGTCTCCCTTGTCTTTGCCGGTAATATCATTCTGCCTATATCACAAGCCGCTCTGCGGCAGCTGGTGGAGCCCTAGAGGGAGCCCCAAAGCACAACGGGACAAATAAGTTCTGTAAACGTTCGAGAAGCGCCCAACTACCGTTGTTAATACACCCGATCGAATCCGACAAGACAACGAGCAGTGGGTAGGACGTTGGACTTTTGCCTAACAGATCGCGAGTTCGAGCCTCGGGTGCTGCAGAACATGGGGTTAGGTATGGCTGACTGATGACGGCTAATAAGCCAGAAATGACCATTCCAGTCCCCCTTGACCTTCCGGTATTATCATTCTGCCTATATCACTAGCCAGTCTACGGCAACTGGCGGGGCTCTAGAGTGAGCCCCAATGCTCAACAGGATGAGCAAGTCCTGTAACCGATCGGTGAGCGCCTGACTACAATCGGTAATATTCCCGATCTAAACAAGCAAGAAAACGAGCGCGTAGCGCTGTGGGTATGACGTTGGACTTCTGCCCAACAGATAGCACGTTTGAGCCTCAGGCGCCACAGAAACTGGGGTTGGGTATGGCTGGCTGATGACGGCTAATAAGCCAGAAATGACAATTCCAGTCTCCCTTGTCTTTGCCGGTAGTATCATTCTGCCTATATCAGTAGCCATTCTGCGGCAGCTGGCGGAACTCTAGAGTGAGCCACAAGGCACAAAGAGACGAGTGAGTGCGGTAACCGTTTGGTGAGCGCCAAACTACCGTCGTTAATATTCCAGATCGAAACCAGCAAGACAACGAGCGCGTAGTGCAGTGGGTAGGGTTTTGGAATTCTGCCCAACAGATAGCACGTTTGAGCCTCAGGCGCCACAGAACCTGGGGTTGGGTATTGCTGGTTAATGACGGCTACCAAGCCAGAAATGGTCATTCCAGCCTCCCTTGACCTTGCCGGTAGTATAATTCTGCCTATATCACTAGCCGCTCTGCGGCAGCTGGCGGGGCTCTATAGTGAGCCCCAATGCTCAACTTGATGAGCAAGTCCTGTAACCGATCGGTGAGCACCCAAATAACTTTTTTAATATTCCCAATCGAAGCCGTCAAGATGAGGTCGTAGCGCCGTGTGTAGAGCGTTGGAATTCTGCGTAACATGTCACGAGTTCGACCATAAGACGCCACAGCACCTGGGGTTGGGTATGGCTGGCTGATGACGGCTAATAAGCCAGAAATGACAATTCCAGTCTCCCTGATCTTTGCCGGTAGTATAATTCTGCCTATATCACTAGCCGCTCTGCGGCAGCTGGCGGGGCCCTAGAGGGAGCCCCAAGGCACAACGGGACAAATAAGTTCTGTAAACGTTCGAGGAGCGCCCAACTACCGTTGTTAATACACCCGATCGAATCCAACAAGACAACGAGCTCATAGTGCAGTGGGTAGGACGTTGGACTTTTGCCTAACAGATCGCGAGTTTGACCATCGGACGCCGCAGCACCTGGGGTTGTGTATGGCTGGCTGATGACGGCTAGTAAGCCAGAAATGGTCATTCCAGTCTCCCTTGTCCTTGCCGGTGATATCATTCTGCTTATATCACTAGCCGCTCTACGGCAGCTGGCGTGGCTCTATAGTGAGCCTCAATGCTCAACTGGATGAGCAAGTCCTGTAACCGATCGGTGAGTACCCAACTAACTTTGTTAATATTCCCAATCGAAGCCGGCATGACAACTAGCTTGTAGCGCAGTGTGTAGATCGTTCGAATTCTGCCCAACAGATAACGGGTTTCGAGCCTCGGGCATCACAGAACCTGGGGTTGTTTTTGGCTGGCTGATGACGGCTAATAAGCCAGAAATGGCCATTCCAGTCTCCCTTGTCTTTGTTGCTAATGTTATTCTGCCTATACACTTAGCTGCCTTACGGCTGCTGGCGGGGCTTGAGAGTTAGCCCCAAGACACAACGGGACGAGTGAGTACTCTAACCGATCGGTGAGCGCCCTACTACCATTGTTAATATTCCCGATCGAAACCGGCAAGACAACGAGCTCGTGGCGCAGTGGTTAGAGCGTTGGACTTCTGTCCAACAAGGTCACGAGTTCGAGGCTCGGGTGCCGCAGCGCCTGGGGTTGGGTATGGCTGGCTGATGATGGCTAATAAGCCAGAAATGGCCATTCCAGTCTCCCTTGTCCTTGTTGGTAATGTTATTATATATTTAGTAGATTGCCTAACTCATGAAATGTCTACATCAGAATTTTAGGTAGTAGCAGAGCAGGCAATTTAAGGTGTTATTTCTGTTTGTTGTATTAAATTTATGAAGAAAAAGCTGTTTAATAATAAAGAGATCACTTCAGATCAGTTCATTCAAGGGAAAACGGGGTTAAATGGGGCAAAATTAGACGTTACTTGCCATCCCGGAATTCGCGTACGCTATTACAAGCAACAGATCAAAAGGTTTTGTTTTTATGCGCATTAATATGCATGAACATTAATATAAGCCGGAAAAATTTGGAATATATCCCTTCGGAGAACGGTAAATTTGGTTTTGTTTTCACAAAAATCAGGTGAATGCAAGTTTGAGAGCTTACATTTTTACGGCAAATTGATGACAAATTTAGTTTAAAAAATCAAATTCTGCAAAATTTATGGCGTTTTGTACCAAAAAACGCTGTAATAAACGTTTGTGAATGTATTTTGTTTTACCACACCGATAGTATGAGCTTAAACGCGCATATATACGAGACGCGATGATACACCACGACTTTTCGCAGTCACGACGTACGCGAAGCCTGAAAAGACAATTTCAGTCTGCAGTTGACTATAAATGAATAAGGAAATTTAAAATGGAAGGGGCAGAAATTCACATTTCATCGCAAATTCTAAGTATATATTCGGCCACTCTCTTGTGTGTTTGAAAGCTTAGAACTAGACTGAGAAGTAAGCAAATATATCGAAAAATGCTTTAATAGAAAGAGAAAAGAGTGTTCTTTAATTTTAAACAGAAATTGTTTCCCTACTTTTCAGTGAAGTCGAAAATTTGATCAAAAGGTCCCAGTTTTTTCTTGACTTACCTTTTAAAAAATGTTAATTACGCAGGAATTTGACAGCAAAACATCTTATAAACGCATTTTTTAAACAGGTAACTCATTATAAAAAATAATTTTAATAATATTAGGCATATATTTTACCAGATTTTTTTGGACGTGGATTTTTCATGGCGGTGAGTTATCCTGTTTGTGTGTGTCTACAAACATGACCCAGACGGCCATCTGCATTAGAAAGAATGCCAAAAATGTTACTGCTTCGGTAAATGCTTTAAAGAAATATGTTATTTTGAGGGTTTTACCAAACTTATCAAACGGATTGTACATTTATGGGCAGTCGACTGAAGACACTGAAAATCGTAAAGAATTCGCCTCATTTTCAAAGACTATCTGCAACTCATCGTAATAGAAAACTCGAAATATTTATAGAGAAATTTAACAATAGAATAGTCTTCTTTATATACACCAAATGATTCGTTTACGATTGCATCTGACGAATATATTTAAATTTATTAGTCATTGACCGACCTGTGAACATGTAAGCTTATGAAATATTATATTCATGTGACGTCCCTATCAGCGCAATGAAGCGTAAATCTGCTTGCCTTGGTCAAAATAATCTAAGAAAATGTACAAACGGAAGAAAAACGATGAATTCTTGTGAAACGGCATTGGAATATGCACTTTCATGGTAGGCTGCTTGATGACGGCCATACTTTACGTTGCATTTAATCTAGAGGAATATGTATGTACAAAACTCTGAAAAATACTATTTTCAAAACTTATTCGGCTTTTTCTGCTTTATTCTTTCGTTCATTTGCATGGTCAGGCTTCCTATACATTTAAAACTTCAGTTTACTCAACATGGTCAATTTTTCACATTTTCGTAATCTGTACCTATTCTAAAAAAATTAACATTTCTAGACAATGTTATATTAATTTGTAAACCACAAAAAGTCATATATTTTCTTACGATCGGTTCTTTATTGACGTAAAATTTGGTGGACGCAGTGTGCGCTGATTTCACGAAACGGGCCATAACCAATGAAATTCATCAGATTTCATGAGTTAGGACACGTACTGTATAATGGGGGAGATGTTTTACGAAATAATTAAGTGCAGGACTTGGAGTCATGTGATCCGGACATGACATTTTAGAGTCGGACCAGCTATTGCAATGAATATATATGGTTGGATAAAGGAGACGCTGGCGATCTCTGGAGTAGATTAGTTAATTATCTGACGTTTCACACTGGTACTCGAGTGCATCATCGGAGATAGAGAATAGGGAAAATAAATGGCTAAAATATGTCTTTCATGCTCACTTAAGATAGGTCTATCGGCCTGGTTTCTCATCGATCCTCCTCTCGCCCGCCAGTTGCGCCTGACGGTTTTATAGGACACTGGTAGGTTGATGTTGTGGTTGATAGAGTTGGCGTCTGACTGCCAAGTTTCAATGATTTCCATCGCCAGGCTGCCTTCGGCTCGGCCGAGCACTTGGGCCCCGTCAAATTCGAACGAGTGGTTGTTTTCTAGACTGTGCATGGCGACGTGTGATCGTACATCCTTTCGCCTTGCGGTCAAAGCATGCTCGTGCATGCGCGCTTTGCAGAGCACGGCACTGGGAAATCTTTTCCTGTAGACAAGAATCTACATGGACACAATTAGACTTTCTGCCCGATTGCTTGATGTCGGATATTATACCGAGGAGCGTCTCTTATTTCGGTCAGGAGGTCACCAGGAGCTACAACCGCCGCTTCTTAAGCACCCCTTTTTATGAATGCCACATTTGTCTACGAAAATACGGCAGGGAACTCGAATGGGAGAAAGCAGCATGTGCATCACACCTGGAGATGACAACACTGCAAAATTTAGAGCACTGGATCACGATTAAGATGAATGAGGCTCGAGATAAGAAGGAGGCCAAACTACTGAACAAAATGTGTAGCCTAAAACAAGCACATGCAAACGTACCTGAACAATCATCCGTCCATAATCTGTCCTCTAAACAACTAACAGATGACCAGATTGAAGTGCTTCAGCAAGAATCCGGCTTCAACACAGGAGACGCCCATACAGTGGATTTTATTGCCTCACTGGAAGTGACAATCTCAAAGACGCCGACCACAGAAGAAGCTCAGAACTCGACATGCCTGAAAGTCGCTTCATTCGTAATGAGCGGCCAGATCAACGTAGCCATTGATGCTGGTCGTGCTGGCATACCAAGCTTCGAGGAATTCTCACGCCGGTTTTGTGTTGTCCTGGGCGATCACTTCAGTACCGCCCAATTAAAGCGGTCATTGATACGGGACGACGGCCCGTGTGGCTAACGCAAACCTAAAGGTAGTTGGCGCATGATATGCGGTAAATGACATCGTGTATATTTATGAGATCACTTTATCAGGCAATATTTTACCTACAGGATGAAATTTATTCAATGCAACTGGTGCTCATTAGCCAATGCACGATTGAGCTTTCGGTCTCGCCTGTTACTACGGTTTCATAAATACATACCATCTTATTTCGCTGAGAGAGCTTTACATAGACCCTATATGTCAATACAAAGGGGCATTTCGTGCCCGTATAGATTTCCTTAGGTCTGGATGTCATTGCATGATTTTTCGGTCGCTGGCTGGCAATGAAGTTAGTAGGCCTCCTGAATACTATTTCGTTAACTCCAAAATACCAAAAATTAAAGACTTCCTAAAGAGCCGTCCGTCACACAAAAGTAGTGAATTTTTCACGAATGTGACTGGCAGAGCTAATCAGCATTGCTACCTCATCTCAGCCAAAATGACCATTTTTCTGCAAAAAAGAATCACCCTCCGACCACTGGCAAGTGAGCAAATGCAAAGAACAGGGCGAGAATAACAATATTTGAGAAGAGGAAGACTTGGTCATTTGACGTTTTCATTTCAAAATCAAACCCATCAGCATAGAGCATCGCCCGGCCTATACGGTCTACAAACTTTCGCCAGCATTTCGGGATCTTGAAGATAAAGCTGTTTCTTTTTTGAATGAGCCATGGCTTCAGTGCTGAACAATTCCTCACGAACAATGCTGCCTGTTCGGTTATCCGCGTCCAGGGTACTTCTTAAGTTGTGGAACGAAATTTTGTTAACCTCTCCAAAGAAAGTTACAAAATCTGGTGCAGTTAAGGGGAATGAAAATGCGCGAGTAACCAAAGGTGGTAATTTGATTCCACCAATTAACGAAGCGGTGTTTGCGATTAGACAATCCTGGTACAAAGTACTGCCACCTGCCATGAATTCAGAAGCTGGAGATTTTCATGGACCTGTAGTTACATGGCAACCACCTCTCATATGTCCACTATCTTTTACGTTGCCATCTCTGATGATGGTGTCAAGAGTGAATCTGAAAAGTCAGGCGGATAAAATCCTTGTTCCAGCGGTCGAAGCCTCCCTCTGCTTGACCACCTTCCCGTATTCACACGAAAGCAGCCATTAACTTACCTGGTCGTGTTGTCAGCCGCGTGCTTCGTGGGTGGCAAGCACCCTAGCTGGGTAGTAATATTTTGAAGATTGCACGTGCGTTTGCTGTCCGAGTCTGTCAGTCAGTCAGTGCTGGTATTAGATGCATAACTACGGTGGGCCGTTTGCACGCCATACACGACCTGGTGATCAACTAAGGCTCAAAGGTATAGCTGAAAACATGCCTTTCACACGCCCGAGCAGTACCGGTTCTGAGCAGATTGTGGATGATATGGGGTGCGCTTATTTCTTATCTGGGGGCTGATGTAGTTTGGATTGCAGTGTTCTACTGCAGATATTCCAGAAGGCACATATGGTCTAGCAGATGCATGCGGTGACTAAAGGTCCGTGAGCCGGGTGTGCAGTTTGGACAGACGCGACGGGTGCATGTTGGGGCTCTTGGCACTGTTTCAGAGACAATTGTTTGCTCGATAGCTCAGCCCTCAAGCCACCCTTGCATTCTACCTACTGTTTTCAAGTGAGTAGTGCTGTTTTTGTGTATTAATTTAATTCGCTTAGGTGGGGTTCTTTGTATGCCCATTTCTCACTCACCTTTGGGACTTAGACTAATCCGTGCCTGTTTTTTTCTTTATCGGACGTTAAGTTGGGTTTTCTCCTACCCCTTGGGTGCTTCATTACTCTTTTAATTGGTTTCCTTGAGGATGACCTAAAACAAAATAATTCATTTGACCCACTTGTTAAAAACTAGGCGGCATCGGTGGGATTCGAAACCACGCCTGCAAGGGGAAGGCTTTAGTACAGCCAACGCCCTAGCGAACTCAAATACGAGGCCCCCACCGGGAGCCGTGATTTTAATCACACTTGGGTCAAGCTAACCGCCCAGTCTACTGCAAATTATGGAATCCACCAACTTGTTCAGAAAAAATAGTGAAAATAATGTACTTTTCAAATTACCGCTCACTATACCCATAAATTGGAAGTCAACGTTAGTCAGGAAACTGCAAGTCAAATCTGGTTGCTAACTATTTCGTCAGTTTATTAATGTAACCTAATTGTTACCTTGCCGCCATTTCTGTCCCCCAGTAGTTAGGTAGGATGGCTGGCGAAAAACGGATCACAGAGAAGAGCTTTATTTTCGTTCGAGGCGTCGTACCTATGAGCCATGGCGTCCTCGAACGGGCGCGTCACGATTGGTGAACTTCGGAGCGCCAATGTCAGCAACCCCAGCGCATGGCATCTTAGCGCGCTCACTGCTTACTCGCACCGCACGTGATACTTCACACTCAACTGACCATCCAAAAACGAAGGTTCTCAACACTTACGACAGCCGAAATTTCTGGGCTGGGTTGAGTGGAAGTGAACTCCATAAGATCGAATATGCCTGGGTAGGGAAGCCGCGGACCTAATTCCAGTCTTACAACCACTGCCTTATCTCCTGCATTCACTATCGGAACCCTTCAAAGGACGCTAACATGTCAGGGGTTGAAATGCCACAATTGGTTTTGAGAGACTGCCCTGATCTCCGATTGGTATAACAGCGTCGTTGAAACTAAGGCTCTGTACAGCTCAACCTTGGTGTTCAGGGTGTCATGGAATTTATACACAAAAGGTTCAAGTTTGTCCAGGTCTGGGAAATCCGGATCCCACTGTCAGTTTTGAGGTGCACATTCATTGAGATGGTTTAATCACAAAGGGCTGACAGATTTGCAACAGGAGACACTTTTGACTCGCAGGGTTATGAGCTCAATTTCGTACATAGTTGTCACCACCCTTGTTGCGCCTTGAGAATCTGTCTCTTTTAGAGTTTTCAATGCTACTGGAAGCGTTATAAAACTGTGAGCAGTTCAGCAGGCGACGAACGGAAGCCGGCTTTCATTTGTGCGTACTTTGACAGAACACGGGCACTGGCTCTGGTAGCAAAGGCAGTCGTAGCAATGTGTAGTATATGGATATGGAACCGACAAAGACGGAGACGGATGGTTATTTCTGGCTGATGAGCCGTCATCAGCTATCTGACTAATCCCAAGTGTGGCACACCTGGGATTCGGAACTCC